>BSBK01006158.1:0-40000 GCA_027943335.1 Chamaecyparis obtusa | reverse complement strand
AAATTAAGACTACTGTTTGTGGGTTTTCTTTAGTGATTGTTTCTATGTTTTAAGCAGGGACTAGGTCGTGTTAAGTGAGGAATACTTTTGTATTGTCACTATCTATGTTATTGCCGAACTTTGAAACCATTCAGTTTGAACGGTATGTTTTGGGAAACGCTGAACATAGTTTGAGATTTCCATTTGTACTGTTGTCGGCCTGTATTTATAATACATGATTGAAGTTTCGAAAACTAAAAGAGGCTAATATATTGTATCATGACAGTTACTAGGGTCTGTAGGTGTAGATTGTGTTCGTATCATATAACCAGCCCCTATGTTAATTGTTTGATTCTTCTAAAAATTATGTTATGACATTATTGTCGATGTTTAAATGGGACTTTCGAGTCACTGTTGTACACTGGTTGATAATGTTAATAGGGATAGAATGTGTTGCGGATATAGTATGAGATGTTAAGGGAAGTCTATGATTTTTGCTGTTATAGAATTAGCTTGGAAGAAAACTGAGTGTGTATGTATATGTCGATAGGGGTTGTGAATATTGATAGGGCATTTGAATATGAAATCTTGAAGCTGTATTCATGTTTTTAGCCGACTGCTGTGTGGTTCGATTGTGAAATCTTTGGAGAGTTTTCATGGTTTTTATGTTAGTTTATTATTTGGCTTAAATATGTAAAAACCCGAGCCTGTTTATGAACACATTTAGGTATGGAAAATTATATTGAACCCTCAGTGTATAGTGAGTTGGTTTCCTTTAAAAAAATGAAAGCTTAATTGGAAATGTGTGGAAATCTTAGTTCAGTTAATTGGAATTATAATCTTTAGTGATTACTTATCGGGTCACTTGTATAATACATAGCTCTGCATCTGTTAAAAGAAATTGAAATTTCTGTACTACTCGAATGACATTATGAAGTAAGTCATTTCATACATATCTGTGGTAGTAAAAACAGGATATTAAATGAGTACACTTGCATTTTGCAGTTGTAAGAAGTTGATATCTATTTTCTCCTGTGTGATTATCATTGCTATATTTTTTATTAAAACAGAGTGTTATTAAATTTATATTGTGAAAGGGATGTCAATGTAATTCTGTTCGAGATATCTGTGATATATTTGAGTTATATCTGTTATTATTGTATTTGGACAGAATATGTTTAATAGTTCTATTTTACTGTCAAATGGGTGACAATTGTACTTATCTTATGTGAAACAAGTTGTGAATAAGATATTTAAGTTGGAATCATTCTTTAATTTTGCTATTTTGTTAGTTGGACAGAAAAGAAATATGAAATGGAACTATGGATGTGATTTATATCTTTGTATTGTTCCATTGCCAGACTGTTATGTCATGTGGTTTAATAGATTGATTTCTATTGCATGATGGTTTCTGGTTATTTCAGTTAGCATGTGTTTGTGAAGAATTTTAGGGGATGAACACATATGAGATGGCTGAATTGGAAGAACCAATTCAGTGAACAAGTGATAACCTTTAAAATTAATTGGGATGGGTTTAAATTTAAAAAGATAATTGGCCTCCCCTATGTCTATGATTTGCGTGATCTAGAACGGAGTATGGGGCATAAGGTACTGTTACGTTATTAAACGGATTAACAGATAGCTATGTGCACTGTTAAGTTTATTAACGGGAATACAATTTACCTTGCACTGTAAGATTTTTCATGGGCACAACCATGGGTGCAGAATCATGACTCTTCAGTGTTTAAACATCTCATTATATGTGCATCATCATTCTGGAATTCTGACTGCGAGTTATTTCTCTTCATCATGCTTTTATATCTGCTTTATCATGTGATTGATGAAATGAAATGATGATGTTTTGGTTCAAATGAGTTTTATGATATATGAAATATGTTCATTATGATGCTAATGATTGCAGGTATACCATGGAGGTTCTATGACTTATGTAATTATGCTGAGCCCTATTTGCTTTATGTGTTGTGTTCTTATTGGTTTTTACAGGAACTTAGATGGATAAAACTATGAGTATGGGTCAATGGTTGGCAGCTGTTAAAATTTATGGAAAACAGATTGTGGCTATTCTGTTGGTCATTAGGGCAGTGTATAGATCTTATAGGAGAACTTAGGCAGATTTCCTGCATTTGTATGTTTATCTTTTCAATAAAGAGTACTGATGTAACTCATTTGTAATCAGAGTTTGTATGGAGAACTACGTATGACAATTTATAAACTTTTGTAATCAGATTTATGGAAGTTAAATAAAAAAAAAATTATTATCTCTTTGTGGTGTATGTTTTTGTTTGGTTTTAATTTGGTTTCATCACTTAATTATAAGGTGGTGTTACACATGTAGTTATGTCTCACACATTCTATCATAGATGTACTCTTATTTCGAGTCTAAAAGATTTATATATTTGTAACCTAAATTTTGAATAATGAAGTTTATTTGACCCATTGCATCTAGTTATGTCTCACACATTTTATCATAGACTTAATCTATTTTATATATCTTATCAACTATAATATTGGCTCACCAACAATTTTAAGTCCATAATGATGACCTCGTGTACCTTCGCACTACCATTTTTTAAGAGTTTGATACAAGGTCTTACATAGGTCCAAATAAAAAATTGAACAATTGATGTTAGATATGTAGACTTCAGATCTTTTTTCATTAATCCTTTGAACTAATTTGTGATATGATACTTGTCAATGCACTATTTTATCCTTGTAATATACTACACCAATGGAAACCAAATTTTTTACAATTTATAATTAATTATAACACTGCACCAAATGAAAAAGCCCATTGATAATGATATATATATTTTTAGTTCAAAAAACACGTGTAAAGATGTGGGACCAAGTTACAAAATATTGACATCCACATCTTGAATGCTTAAATGTGAGACTAGTTATATACGAATATTTCAGAGAATTCGTCAAATGCTTACAAATATCCCCGACCATAAAGAGCAGGAATCTATTAACGTATTCGTATCAATCATTAGATCAAGTTTTGATAATAGTGTTCTCTTAACGTTTGGCCTAATTCCTCTCTTAATGCCTAATTGGGATAGCTCAAAATATTTGATATGTAACCCATTGTAAATATTATTAATTTTTAAAACTATTTTTAAAAATATTTAAAATTTGGTGGTTATATTTAGATTTTTTTTTTATAAAAATATGTCTAATTGAATTGTAAGGGGTATATACATTAGTTGAGTATGTTTATATTTTTATATATTAATATTAAAATTTGTTGGTATGTTGAACTACTCACTTTGTGGGTAGATCATATTCTTAGTTTGAATCATAATGAAAGTTTTCGAATAGGATAGTAATATCTATCAAAGAATCACAGTTAGATAAACTTCATCCCAGTCTAATAAATATAAATGAAAAATGTAGAAACAAATGCAAGGATAAAAAGAGTATAAAATGTTGTTCTATTAATATTCTATAAAAATTTGCAGTTTTTAAAACCTTCCTTCATAATTTCTAGCAAAAAATAGGTTTTCTTCGGTTGATGGAATTAAACTAAAGTAATAAGTAAGATTATGTTTAATTTTGATTTGAGTTTGTTCTATCTAGTTCAATATGATTCAAAAAACAAACATATTTCTATTGGTTTTCTAGGGCTGTAATATTTTTTTTGTTTGGTGGCAATGTAGGTATGCTTAGTTTGAGGCTTTCCACATTGTTTTGATTTATATTTTTCTTTGTGTATTCTTATATTGTTAATAAGGCTATGAGTAGTCAAATTTTTGCTACCTTACCTTCTAATTAAGCTATATTATCATTATTATATTTTAGTTTAGATAGTTAGGTAATCCTATGTGTTATAAATAGGTAGTTCTAGTTGATCAAAGTGACATCTAAGGCATAAGTAGGGTAGTTTGGGAGCTTGTATTTAGTTTATTATCATTAGAGTGTGAATTGTGTTCTTCTTGGAGGCTTTTGGAGGTTTTCTCTCTTAAAGTGGCTTAATAAGTAGTTTTTGCATATCTCATATTACATTCTTCTATCGCGCAGTTTATTTCATCAAATATTTAGTAGCAAAACTTTCAAGGTTTGAAACTCTAATGCCATTTATTTAGGTTTCATTCTCATCTCAAGATAGAGATTTTGCTAAGATGTGTAGAAAACCTAGAAATATAAATCTATTCAATCATTACCTAACAAATCAATTTTACTATGGTATGCATAAAGTGTGGATATAAATTCTCTTAGTCGCCCCTAATAAACAAATCGAATTAACTATATGCAATTGCACGAAAACAAGAACTTTGAGATAGGATATGGACATGCATCAAAAGATAATAAAAAGAGATTTTTGTAGCATTTCATCATATCTCTAAACATGTTTTCAACTAGATGACTCCTCCTATTTATAAAACAAAGTATTCTTAGTGCATTTAATAATTGAGGGCTACCTTTAATAACCTATGTTGATTTTTATAGTTGATGGGACAACATACATGGCATAGGGGCATGCAGTTTTCATTTCTACCCTATAATGAACTTAAATGAGATTATAAGATTCATTAATTATGCCTCATTGGTGTTCTAATTTTGTTGGAAGAACCCACTATGTTATTTGTATTCATCCATATAATACTCAAATTATAGAATGCCCACATTTTTTATACCCTTTATCATAAGATTCTTCTCTTGATTTGGAGGATGTCACTTATTCATTAACAACTTGTTCTTTCGAATCTACATATATATTTTTTGATCGATAATAGATTATTTTATTAGTTATAAAATCTAAGTCTACATAAGAACCTTATAAAAAAAGGTCAACATATGAATAACATGTTTTATAAACAACTCCCATTGAGCAGATTTAACTTGATAAGATGGAAAAAAACCCTAGAATCTACACAACCATTGCTATCCAGCCTTTTAAAAGGAAGGTGATTACAAAAAATCCATAGAGGCACTGTCCAAATATCATTCAGATATACATTTTTGAACCCACATTACCAAAAATTGAACAAAAAAATGACAGTCACCACCATAGACTTACACAGTTTGCCAAACCTCATCAATCTTCCTAGCCCTTCTTGGAAGACTGGTGTGAGCTCCACGAGGAAAATCCAGAGGATTCAACTCATCATATGCAAACATTTTATCAATCTCCAGATGGTCACAAATTCCTGCTTCCATTTTCTCCCATTCAACCTTTATTTGCTATTTGTATCCTTCCTTATCAACTTTTCCAACCCACCTTACAAAAGGGACGAGACCATATTCCATAGCCTCATCATCATCTTCAATGCACTCAGAGATATCCATTCCATTTCCAGGCACCACCCATTCCAAAATGGAACTAAGGCCTAACAATAAATCTTCAGCAAAAAGTGCTTTTTCCACCCATTCCACAACTTCAATCGGCTCACCCAATTTAAATCTACATGTTATTTATATTTATTTGCTATATTTTATAAATTAAGAAAATTCTTTCTAGGTTTCTATGAATTTTGGCAATGTGCATCCATTGTCATTCTACCAAGGTTTCATAGGTTGGTTTTAGAAAGAAAAAACCACAAAAACCATAACAAATGCATGGAATTTAATAATCACCTTTTTACGATTGAAAATTGAAACATGCAATTTTTTTAAATAATCAATTACCCTTGAATGGAATCTCAATGAAAGCTTGATTCTAGGTTTAGAATATTGTTTCCACACCCAAAGCCAACTATATATGTAACTTTGTATGATTGGCTTTTTTTTTGGAGTATTATGTCAAAATACAACTTCAATTTCTCCAAAATATTAATTCATATCAAGATTTCTACTACAAATATTATTATGATGTTTTCTTTTATAAACTGCAAGTGCTACCCCATGTTAAGATTATTAGGAAAAAGGTATTATGTGCCTTGCATAGGGAATAACTATTTAATTATGCAACATACATATTTATCCTTGATGCATATTTAGATATGTATTTATCCACATTAAATATTTATGTGTTCTCTTGTAAAGTTGTATGTAATATTGGTTAGATATTTTATGTGTGGGTTGCACAAGGACAAATATTTAGTATTGGAAAAATCTAGTATAAAAAAAATGGTGGAGTTAATGGTTTTGTGTATTCATAATTTTGAGACACATATTTTTTTGAATATGTTTGCTATATTTGTGTGAGCTTGATTCTATAAAAGAGAGCATTTATTTAGGTTGTGTTCGCTCTCATAACCTTCAAGGTTGGTTCCCATTTATTTTGGGCTCTCTTGTGGACTCCATATGTAGAGTATGAGATGTGATGTGTGGTTAAATAGTTACCCATTGAGCTTAGACATGTCAAAGGCATGATAAAGGATCTAGATATTTCAGAATAATCCATAGAGGCCCTATAAGTATATTATAATTTTTTTATTGATGAATAATATATTGAACATGGATTCTTTTGGAAGTTGTTTTCTTCCCACTAAAGGATTTTCATAGGCGATACTTTGTGTAAACGTATTGTATGTATTTGATCTTTGTGTTATGTTTATTTGTAATCTTGTATATATGTTTTTATCTCATTGGGCTATGTTGGAAATAGTTTGATCAACTTGGTAATTTCCTATTAAGAGGTATCAAAGACATGGCTATGGTTGAGGGAGCTGAGAGATCATTTTTTTGACCCCTTTTTGAGAAGATCTAATGTAAATTTGAAGACATGGCAATGATAAAGATATTTTAGTATTTTTAAAGTGTATGATATGTGTTGTGTAGGTTTTGAAAATTGCATATTTGAGGCTTGGTAATTTACAAATTTATGATTGTTTTTGTAGATTTAGGGTTTAGGAAATATTTGGTAAAATTGGGTTTTTTTTTATGATCACCATAAGGATTTTATGAAGTTTCAAAAATGACCCTTGGAATAAAATAACATGAATTTTGATGTCTTTTTGGTGCAGGAGCACCCAAGGAACACTCCCCACTCCTCACAACTTTTAGACTGATAGGTTAAGTTTTAATAAGCCAAGTTGTAAGAGCTAGTCACCCTCGGTGCAGTTATAAACCAAGGGTTTTTTACTATGATCCAAAGGCACATTTAGGATGTTAGGCTTCCTAGGTATCTTTTTAAGTTGTTTAAATAACAAGGCTTAGGCCTATAGGCTCACTAAGATCAAGAATGTAATATTTTGCAAAAGTTGCAAACTACAAGAAATATTGTCGGCAACTTCTTTGAAAAGTTGCTACCAACCTATGAAACAACTGCCCAATGGTCACAACCTTTGAAAAATAGTTGGATCCATTGAGGAAAGTCTTCATCTATCCCTTTTAGGTGGGTGGGAGATGACAGAGGTTGAACAATAAGGAAACTCTATGTAATTTTTGCATTCAATCAATAAAAGATCCCTATTTTTCTCTAATTCTGGATTGAAACATTTCGTGTACAGATTTGTATGAAAGTACGAGGAAGAAAATTGTTTGATCTGACACATATCATGAAGTAGGACTCCATTTCTCTTAGTTTTGGATCAATTTGAAGATTGGATTCAAAAAGTACAAGGAATAAGTTTCGGGTTTTCAGGAAACCCCCCTGGACTAGGGGTTCGGTCAAAAATGCCCTAACTTGCAGTTCCTTTATGGGATTCCCATGTGAAGTTGGGAAATGCAAGTAGGGGAAATGTACTTTAATTCCTCAAAAGCATAGAAAAAGGTGGATTGGTTGGAGAAGTCTATTTGCAGATTCTAGACCAAGCATCTATATGTGCTTGGTTTAGGAAATGAATGATGAAGGGTGCTCCCCTTAATACCACAAACACATAACAGAAATAGAGAAACAACAACAATATGCAAGAACAGAAAATTGGCTTCTTATTATCTCCACAAATGTGGAATTACAAACTTTCAGAATTACAATATGCAAAGCCACATGGGCATTCCCTTACAATATTCTGTAGGACAAAGCCTCGAATCAATACCCAGATCTACTACCCAGAACTATTCTGAACTGCCTAAGACAATAATACAGCCTTCCTTATATAGGCAATTTTTCACCGCCTGGGAAGGTTCCAGAATTTTAGCCAATAAGGCCGACCAAACTTAGAATTATTTTATTTTACATTTCATTACATCATAGTCGGCTCAAGATAACCTTTGAAACCCGAACAAAAATTTTGAAGAAAATTATTTTTCACCATTTCAGGTGGCCCAACTTCCGAAGACCATAAGTCATCACCAGTTGACCCGATCGGCTATTATAACCCCATTTCAAAAATGCCACGAAGTGCTCTACAGGCTTGACTAGTGCAAGCGCCCGTCACCCAAATTTTTGACCTCATCCGGGGCCTCTAAAGCCTTCAAAACTGAGTTCAAAGTTTCTGTACCCTGCTGCCAATACCGAAAATCTTTAATATCTTCCAATATACACTTGATCTGGCAATGAAACTTTACTGGCAGACTTATATGACCAAAATGAACCTCCAAGAAAGAAATCAGATCATTCTGAGCACATACAAAAATTACCAAAAATAGTAACTTTCCATAAATAGCAGCTCTGCACAAAATAACCCTTATTGAATATAAAAACATAAATATTTTTGGGTGATGCAAGATTGCTCTTACACCCAGGATGCTCCTGCATCAGACACCCAGGGTAATTTGAGAAGTGACCCTGTCACGACTCAGGTGTGTAGAGGAAAACCAAGACGGTTAACCTCCTCCTTTGTTAGCCATGATGAATCTTCAACAAGTCGTCCTTTCCACTTGACCAGATATTCTTCATATGTCCTGTTCCTTGTGCTTCTGCCAACATGACTATCCAGTATATCTTCAATCTCCTTAGTGTTTGAACTAGTTGCTGGAATACTCCACTGTGCTGCTGTGATCCCATCTTCAACACCTCCTTCATGATACTCTGTCAGATCTGAAATGTTAAAAACTGGTGAAATATTTAGCTCAGTAGGAAATTCTACCTCATATGCATTTCCTGAATCATGTTTCTTCAGTATCCTACATGGTCCAAACTTTTTCATTTTCAGCTTGTTATATGTACCAACTGGAAACCGCTCCTTCCGCAAATGAACCATGACTTCATCACCAACCTGAAATTCCTTATACTATGCGTTCATCTTGGTAATATGCTTCCTCACCTCTTCATGGATGTTCTTCAAGTGTTCTGCAAAATCTTCAGCTTCAGCACTACTTATTTCTCCTTTATCTATCTTCCTCAATTTAGATGCATTTCTTGGACTACTTCCATATACAATCTGGAATGGTGATTTACCAGTGCTCTTGTTGACAGAATTATTGTATGCAAATTCTGCCTGTGGTAAAATCAAATCCCATCCTGTTGGCTTATCTCCAACCAAACATCTCAGCAAATTTCCCAAACTTCTATTCACCACCTCTGTCTGTCCATCAGTCTGTGGATGATGTGATGAACTGAACTTCAAATCTGTCTTCAACTTCTTCCACAATGTACGCCAGAAATATCCAACAAACTTAGTGTCCCGATCTGAAACTATGGTCCTTGGCAAACCATGAAGTCTCACTACTTCTCTGAAAAACAATTCTGCTACATGAACAGCATCATTAGTCTTCTTGCAGGGAATGAAATGTGCCATCTTTGAAAATCTGTCAACCACCACAAAAATTGAATCATGTCCCCGCTGAGTCCTCGGTAAACCAAGAACAAAGTCCATGCTGATATCCTCCCAAGGCTTCTCTGGTACGGGTAATGGCTGATACAACCCTGTATTCTAATTCACTCCTTTCGCCATCTGACATACTCTACAACTTTGTACAAACTTCTTCACATCTTGCTGCAACTGTGGCCAATAATAATTCTCACTAACCAAACCAAGGGTTTTATCACGACCAAAATGTCCAGCCAATCCTCCACTATGCTTCTCCTTGATGAGATTCTCCCTCATAGAACTTTGTGGAATGCACAACTGACTCCCTCTGAATAGCATATCATCCTGGATGATGAAATCCAACCATTTTGTCCTGTCTAGAGTAACAGGTTCTGCACAAGCTTTCCAAGCTTCACCAAAATCAGGATCCCCTGGATACAAATTCTTGAGTTCCTTGAACCCAACCACTTCAATCTGCATTTTTGTCAGCAATAGTTGCCTTCTGCTAAGAGCATCTACAACCCTATTAGACTTTCCACTCCTGTGTTTCAAAACAAATGTATAACTCTGCAAAAACTCAACCCATTTCAAATGCCTTTGATTCAATTTTCCTTGACTATTCAAATATTGCAAAGCTTGATGATCAGTATACAAAATGAACTCCTTAGGAAGCAGATAATGTCTCCACTTCTTTAATGCCTGAACTATAGCATAAAATTCCTGATCATAAATAGAATATTTCCTCTTGGCATCATTTAACTTCTCACTAAAATAAGCAACAGGTTTACCTTCTTGGCTCATAACAGCTCCTATTGCAGTACCACTAGCATCACAATCTACTTGAAACACCTTATTAAAATCTAAAAGTGCTAAAAATGGTTGTTCTGTAACTTTTTGTTTCAACAATTGAAAACTCTTTTCTGCCCCATTAGTCCACTTAAACTCTTTTCTATCCCCTCTCATTGTTTCAGTCAAGGTCCACAAATATTGCTAAAATTTTTGATAAACTTTCTGTAAAAAGTAGCTAGACCATGAAAAGATCTTACCTCAGTAGCACTCCTTGGAGTAGGCCATTCAAGGATAGCCTGTACCTTCTCTGGGTCCATTTTTAGACCTTCCGCTGAAACTACAAACCCCAAATACACCAACTCTTTCTTCACAAAACTGCACTTCTTCAAATTAATCAGCAATTTCTCTTCTCTCAGCTTCTCAAATACCATACGAATATGCATCATATGCTCCTCCAATGTCTTACTAAAGATCAAAATATCATCTAGGTAAACAATGACAAACTTACCCAGAAATTCTTTCAGAACCTCGTTCATGAGCCGCATGAAAGTGCTCGGTGCATTGGTTAGCCCAAAAGGCATGACTAACCACTCATATAGTCCTTCCTTTGTCTTGAAGGCAGTCTTCCATTCATCTCCTTCTCTGATCCGAATCTGGTGATATCCACTTTTCAGATCTATCTTTGAGAAATACACAGCCCCACTCAAACAGTCCATAATATCGTCCATTCGTGGCAATGGAAACCTATACTTGATTGTGATCTTGTTTATTGCTCTGGAATCTGTACACATCCTCCACTCTCCATTCTTCTTTGGTGCTAATACCGCTGGTACAGCACAGGGACTCAGACTTTCTCAAATCAACCCTTTCTGTAACAACTCATGTACTTGCCTGTTCAACTCTTCACTTTCTGCTGGTGTCATTCTGTGTGCTACCTTGTTCGGCAAGCTCGCTCCTGGGATCAAGTCCATCTGATGACTGATCTTCCTGACTGGTGGTAATCCATCAGGCACGTTATTGGATACAATATCTTGAAACTCATTCAACAAATCTGCAACTTCTACAGGAACATCTTCTACTTCCTCTTTACCAGCTTTTGGAATTAAAGCAAAACACACATGCTCATGCCTCATACCATCTAGGAATTTCCTTCCATCAACAAATGTTATTCTTGCATTATCACATACCTTTTCTTCGGTCTCCTTCAATGGCTTTAGCTTATGTCGCACTCCATCCTTTGTCAGGGAATAGGTATTCGCACGACCATCGTGTACAGCACATCTGTCAAACTGCCACGGTCTACCCAATAACATATGACATGCATCCATAGAGATGATATCACATAGTACCTCATCTTGGTCCCCGCCGATCTTGAACTTCACTAGGCATTGTTCATTGACCATGACCTTGTGGTCATCCTGTACCCAGGCAATCCGATATGGATGTGGGTGTTTCTGTCTCTTGAGCTTCAACTTTGTCACCATCTCTTCTGACACCAAATTGTCAGTGCTTCCACTATCGATAATCACATCACAACATTTACCTTCACACTTGCACCTGGTGCGAAACAAGCTCCTCCTTTGCTCAGGTTCATTCTCACCACTCAACAGGACTCTTCTGTTAATAAACGTTTCTCCTCTTTCAACATCTTCAGAATTTGATGATCTGGCATCTTCATCTACATGTGCAATTCTGGCCTGGCCTTCATTTCTCCTGTCTGTTCTACCTTGGCGCTGAGGACATTCAAATGCCCTATGACCTTCTTCTCCACAGTGAAAACATGTTCCACGAAAGCCACCTCTTCCAGATCCTTGTCCTCTTCCTCTTCCTCTCTGATCTCTATTATTCTGATCCTGGAAGCGATTGGAATTATTTCCTCACTGATTCTGACTACTACTGGCCTCATCCTTCTTTTTCGGATCCTCATTTCGGCCACCATATGACCGTCCACCAGATCGTCCACCCCGACCTCTTCCATTTTGTCTGCTCTCAAACTTCTTGTTCAGCTTTTCCTCTACTTTTAGGGCAAACTGGTATGCCTCTTCAATACTGTTCATTCGAACTAGATTCAGCTCCTCCTGAATGCTTGGCCTTAACCCATTAAGGTATCAGGCAACTTTCTCCTTATCAGCTTCTGCGTGGCCTGTTCTGATGAGAATTCGATAGAACTCCTCTGTATACTCCTGAACAGATCTTCCTGCTTGCTTCAAACTCTGCATTTTCTTCAGTAGGTCAAGCTCATAATCAACAGGAATGAACTGTCACTTCAATTTATCCACCATCCGATCCCATCTTGTAATTTTATCTTTCCCTCTTCTATTTCGCTCTAATTGAATTTCTTGCCACCAGATCTTCGCATGACCTTTCAATCTGGCCTTCGCAAATTTGACCCTATCAGGATCCTCAACATCTTCGTACTCAAAATATTCCTCACATTCATTGATCCAGTCGATCAATTCCTCTGGGTTAAGATTTTCGGAAAATGTAGGAACCTCAATCTTAGGTCTTTTCCCAATCTTGGAAATCACCCGAAAAAGTCTTTCTTCCTCCTGGTTCACAATTTCAGTTTCTCCTTCTTGATATTCTTCTTCGGCTTCATCCTCGCTTTCATCTCTGACATTAAGATTCATTCCTCTGCGAATCTCTTCTTGCAATGCTCGTACTTGTCTCTGCAGCTCTCTAACCTCAGGTGTTACAACACCAGCTCTTCCGCCACGTTCCCTTCGTGGAGGCATTTTCGCGATGCGCGCTGAAACCCTAGCCACGGTCCTGGTGCAAACTGCCTCACAGTCGGCGATCTGTTTACACACTCAAGAAAACCTGCTCTGATACCACCTGATGAAGGGTGCTCCCCTTAATACCACAAACACATAACAGAAATAGAGAAACAACAACAATATGCAAGAACAGAAAATTGGCTTCTTATTATCTCCACAAATGTGGAATTACAAACTTTCAGAATTACAATATGCAAAGCCACATGGGCATTCCCTTACAATATTCTGTAGGACAAAGCCTCGAATCAATACCCAGATCTACTACCCAGAACTATTCTGAACTGCCTAAGACAATAATACAGCCTTCCTTATATAGGCAATTTTTCACCGCCTGGGAAGGTTCCAGAATTTTAGCCAATAAGGCCGACCAAACTTAGAATTATTTTATTTTACATTTCATTACATCATAGTCGGCTCAAGATAACCTTTGAAACCCGAACAGAGATTTTGAAGAAAATTATTTTTTGCCATTTCAGGTGGCCCAACTTCTGAAGACCATAAGTCATCACCAGTTGACCCGATCGGCTATTATAACCCCATTTCAGAAATGCCACGAAGCGCTCTACAGGCTTGACTAGTGCAAGCGCCCGTCACCCAAATTTTCGACCTCATCCGGGGCCTCTAAAGCCTTCAAAACTGAGTTCAAAGTTTTTGTACCTTGCTGCCAATACCGAAAATCTTCAATATCTTCCAATATACACTTGATCTGGCAATGAAACTTTACTGGCAGACTTATATGACCAAAATGAACCTCCAAGAAAGAAATCAGATCATTCTGAGCACATACAAAAATTACCAAAAATAGTAACTTTCCATAAATAGCAGCTCTGCACAAAATAACCCTTATTGAATATAAAAACATAAATATTTTTGGGTGATGCAAGATTGCTCTTACACCCAGGATGCTCCTGCATCAATGAAGAAGTGAAGTGACAGAAGCACTTCCGAGGTGGATAAAATTAATTTGATGACAAATTGTTGTGTCTTTGGGATTCCCAACACCATTGCATTTGGCAATAAATCTTGAACAATCGACTGGTGAAACTTTTCGTCATCTACTGAGTCAATTAGCCCTACCAAGACTAATAGACCAGGATTTGTTAAGTGTTGTTATCTGTGTTTAGGATCTTAGGATTTGGGGGTTTGTTACAAGTCATTAAATGGTGTCTAAATATACTTTGTTTCCATAGACTTCTTGTAAGAGTCTGGAATTAGAACCCTAGAACCCTGCCCGGAAGGCTACAAGCTCGACAAGGTCTAAACTCTTGAATTTGTTATTCAAATCTCGTAGTGTGTGTGGAAATCACTCCCATAGTAGACCTTTTGTTTGTGTATGGAACCTTTCCATCCCCTTATCAAATCGGTAGGCTCCCCATCTGAAAGATGAGTCAGTAAGGTGTTTTGCGGTAAGCATTACTAAGTATCAGGAAACTACTCAGTAAATCTACTGAGCCTACTTGGTGAACATAGGCACTAAGCACCGACTGAGCATCAACCATATGTCAACTGAACACTAGTAGAGCCTGAGGGAGTACAAGCTAGTTGAAGACACTGAATCCTCTAGTGAGGATAGTGTAATTAAGTTTTTTTTAGGATCTTCTAAAGGCCTAGAGCACTCTCCTATGCCCACTTTAGGTTTGGAATAACACCAAAGGTATCACCATTTACTGAGCTTTTTGGATAGGGAAGAGCTCTGTGTCACTTTCCTCTATGAACTCTTCTTCTTGTTTACTTTTTAGTGAAATTGTCTTTCAACAAACTTGGCTTTCAAAGAATTATTCTATTGGTGAGCCAAGTGGTTCATGAACTCTTATTTTGGTCAAAAAATGAAAATTACAAAATTTTTCTTCTTTTGATAAATTAACCTTTTGACGAACTTAGGCATTGATGAAATTTTTTTATCAATTAAATAAATGGTTAATCAATTTGTATTTTGGCTAAAATTATTAGGAAAAAAGGGTCGAGTAGCGATGGTCAAAGACCAAATTAGTGGTTCAGAATCAATAATTCTTCATTTCATCCTTTTCTTAGATCCAATCTATGAATCCCCATTAACTTAGCTAAAAAATCAAAGTGAACAATACGTACATCAGGTGTCAGGTGACAGATATACTATATTTTGTCTTTAGAAAAACATAGAACACTAAATGGACTCAAATGTTGAACTCTCAATCCTAGACAAACCAACTTTGATATTAATGTATCAACACTCTTTGACGTTAGTGAGAACATATTCAATAATTAAAGGAAAAATCAACATTTGACACCAATGACAACATGTCCAATACATCCTTATGATAAATTTTCATGAGTAAATCAAGGATAATGAAATCAAGTGTGATATAAATCTATCAAAATATTTGAGTCATGAATATATGTGAAAGAGAATGGGCTATGAGAATTCATGCTAAGAGATGCAGTTACAAGGAATTATCCAATGGGTGGGTGACAATCAAAAGAATACCATAAAAGGCCCACATCCATATAAAGAGGGATAAGTAATATATGAGTAAGGTACCTTAGCTATAATTCAATATAAATTTAGAGAATAACCAAGTCACAAAAGTAAATCCTAGAAGTGCAATATAGCTAGGTAGGTTGGGCAAAACCAAGGCCAAAATATGAGCCATAAACCTTAGAAAAAGATAAAGCAATGGAAAAAATCCTAGGAAAAGAAACAAAAACTCTAATTAAAAATAGAAATAAGAAAAAAATACTAAAAAAATTAGATGTGAAAAATAAAACTTAGAAAGATAAAATTGGGTAGGGGTGTAAGGTAAGTTGAGTTCATCAACATATGCAAGGAAATAAAATTCAATGAAATAAAAAAACTAGTTTAGTTACACAATGAAATCAATTAAAGTTAAATCAACCTAGTGTTTATCAAAGACAAATAATTGTAACAAATATTTACAAAAAAAATGATGCATATGAGTACTTAGTATTGAAACCAATGATAGAAGAATGATGTTGATGATGTTATATATTTTTGCCACCTAAAAAAAATTGAACTCAGTTTACAAAATATATAACAAATAAATTGGCATAGAAAATGGTGAAGGTTCATCTCGAGCACCACAAGGTTGATCCCAATGATTATAAGAAATTGAATTGTGATGCACATGATTGAACTAATAGATATGCACTTGAAGATTCAATGTTTTTCATCGTTTTACTAAGTAAGTTTGTGAAGGCAGTGTCTAGGGTCACTATTTAGGTGTTTGATAACTTGGTAGGTGAATGAGTTTTCCTAGGTTGAATCCTTGATGGATTGGATTAATGATAACATGCAATATAGAAGACACTTATACACATACATGCAAATGAACTATAAGATGATAACATGGATCTAATTTTTCTTAAAATACAAAACATGCTCCAGTGATTAGTCTTCTCCTTGAACATGAACTAATTGCACATTAAATGTCTTAAAGTACCATAATAGAGTAATATGTTGTACAAACATATGTTATGTCATGTCATAATTGCTCGTGGAAGAAAAAAATAATTTTATAAATAAATAGAATTTAGATTTATTCTTACATATATCAAATTAGGTCAATGCTAAACTATTTGAAAATGAATCTTAAACTAGCAATTTTGAAATAAGAAAAAAATACATGAAAAATAAGTATAAAAATACAATGATAATTAAAAAATATGAATATATAAAAACTAGTATAAATAAAATTCAAACTATAACCAAATGAAACCAAATACAAGAATCTATAAACAAAATATTTTTAAAAATAAATTAAACTAAACAAAAGGTGAAAAATTATGATTTTGATATAGTTATTTGTTATATCATAGCATTTTGATTGCAATTTCTAGAACATGTAAATTATACCAAAGTCTTCCCAAAATCTGTCTTGCATGGAGTGTGAAATAGGAATTCTCAATTTTTAATATTAAAAACAAAAATAGAAAGTCAATTGGGTGGCCTCACCTTATCTCTTACTTATGTGAAAGTTTGACTCTAACGATATCAATTCTTTGTCTCCAATCGATTTTTGCTACCAATATTAAGTGGAAAGTTTTATTGACTTTTTGACAAATTTGTCCCCCTTTTTAAATGGGAAAAATAGTTTATATTTCTTTTAATTTGTGGTTAATATTTATTGGTGTTTAGATTTTAATTGTGTAATATGAAACAGGCCTGGAATTTGATGGTCACCCTACCTGTCATATGATTTTTTTTATGTCGATTTATTTATTTTAATGCCTTTCATTTTACGTTTTTAATTTACGAATCATTTAACAAATTATTTTAAACTTAAATATTTTATATAAATTAGTAACATATCAAAAAAATTCAACTTAGAAAAAATAATATAAAATTAGAAAATAATTATAAATTAGTAATATATGAAAAACACAAAATAAATAATATAAAAAACATATATATTGTCATTAGATTAGTAAAGCAAGTTTCTAAAAATTATAAATTTTCTTTTACAAAGCATCTAAATAAATATGAACATGTAATAATCTAAATAGAAATATATATTATAAAATAACACATATTTATATTATTATACAAAATAATATATTATGTATAATAATTTTTAACAGTTTATTAATAAATTTAAGCGTCATATTTACGGTTTTGTAAAATTTTAGGCCTGATATGAAACATTGATTAAAAAATTTAGATAATCTCTAAATAATAATAATGAAGTCTTTTTATTTTTTAAAAATTTTGTAAGATAAATTTTTTAATTATAATAATTATTTTATATTTATAAAAATATTTTGTTATTGTTATCTATTTTTTAATTTTAGGTTGAAATAATCTTCTAAGGAGTATTAGGTCCTATTTTGAAATTTTGGAAATTTAAAATCAAGTTAAACGTCTTCAATTTGTGTAGCAGTCATAGAACAAGAAAAGGGTATTTATTTCATAAGGACCATTTATATTTAATGATGAACACCAAATCATAAACAAGAAAAGGGCAGGGCTTCACTCTTTTATTCTTCAAGGATTCCTTTTACTCTCAATGTTCTTACTCAATGTTATTTTATGAGATGCTCATTTACTGTTTTGAATATGATGGGCATGATTCTTGAGGCATTTTTAGTATTATTAGAGAATATACATCCTATATGGAGCAAATCTATTCGTAAAAGGTTCATAGCAGTCACAAAGTGGAGAACAAAGGTGATTGAGATTAACATTAAGGGCAGTGATGTCAATGACAATGTTTAAAGCAATAGTTTACAGTTATAGCAGCACATGACTATGAAAAGACAGTAAACAATGAGCAAATAGAGAAAGATGGAGACTCCAAAATAGTGGTCATAAGGGTCAAGTGAAAGGACATTTATATTCAGCCAAAAAAATCAGTGATATTATATGTTAAAGGGTTGTTAACGCCATAAAGGGAAGAGGCAATGATACCTCATATTTGAGTCAAGGTCAAAGCTTTGGGACATCATAATCAAAGTAAAGGCCATGAAGATTGAAGCCATGACAACAAAGGATTGGAATGGATAATGTTTTAAGATAGTGAACAATAACAACTATTAAAGATAGATGATGCTAAAGTACAACAAGGAGCAGTCATAAAGAAAATGTTCCTACAAAATGTATCAAAGACAAAAAAATGTCAAACTTCTTTTTTCCAGATTTTCGAGAACACAACGATTTTTTTTTGCAAATTGTGATTTTTGAGCACAAAATATGCAGAACAGATCGTGAAAATTTTGCAAAAATCTATTGTGTTTTCTATTTTTTGAAATTTTGTAAATGGTACATTTTGTAGGGAGCTTAGTCGCATCCATAAAGTAGTGTTAGAGTAAAGACTCAAGGTGTCATAAAGCACATGAAGGTATTCATTATTTGACATCATGTTCAATGTCACTGTTGAAATTAGAACTTTTTGTTGTGCCTTAAAAAGTATCTCATTTTCTTGCAAGCTTCATTTGAGTTCACTATCAATGGATATAGTGGGTATGAAATGAATGACATGGAGATAATAGCAGTAAAAAAGGGCACTATCAAAAAGATAAGATCAGTCAAATGATGGATGATAGTGGTATGCTAGGAAAGAAAGATCAAGAGCTATGAAGAAGTCATTCATTGTATTAAAGGGGAATATCAAATATTGTTGCATTATGAAGGACAATGGTCATCACAAAGACTGCAATATGCTGTCATGGTTCATACAAGCTATAGATAGTAGATCAAGTAATAGAATGGAGATGCAAAGAGAACAATGAGGTCAATGTGAAATTAGGAAAGGTTCTCTCCATTCATAATCAGATCAAGGAAAGCAACCCACTGGCATTAAAGAGAGGATAGTGTCAATAAGGAAACAAAGGTCAATGTCTATGAATTGTTCTCAAAAACGTTTTAGAACAAGAGGTATTTTGGGGCAGCAAAGAAAATAGAGATAGGAGAATAGTAATAATTGATGAGGGAGTTGATAAGGAATGAAAATGTCAGTGACAATCACTACTACAAAAATAAAAGGAGAAGTATATCTTGTCTCAAGATTGGCACACATTTGTTCATTGTTAGAGGAGTAGAATCAAGGGACTTAGGACAAAAATACAAGAGTGGAGCTTTCATAGCAGTCATAGAGGTCAAATAAATACCAATGAACATCATGGTAGTCCATGGAGAGGGAAACTATAGTAGTAATCAATCCATATCTTGTTGATTGACACTAGATAAATGGTTATTTTTCATATTGAACATGTAAGGGCCAAATGAAGTTAGTAGTCTTAAGGTCTACTGGTAAAAGAACCATAGTAAGGCTTAATCCTATAACAAAGACCATAGATATGTTACTTTTCCATTAAATAAAATATGCATTGAGGGAAAAAGAGAATAAAAGTCAACAAAAGACCTAAGGTCAGTGGAATGCTAAGGTAAGGTGACTGTATGACAATCCATGGATAAGGGGTAGGTATTTGAAATCTTAGAAACTAAACCATTTGGAGATAAGGCACAGATAAAGCTAGCCTCGTGATACACTGCTATAATAGTAATCAATAATGTGTGAAGGAGCAAAGACATTCCATGTTTTTTTTTATGAGGGTTAAAGGAGCAGAGGAGAAACATTAGAATGATGAAAGATACATGAAAACAATGACATGTAAAACAATGTTTTTTTATGATGAGAGGAGATGCAAATAAGACAGTACCAAGGTATGGTTTGTGAGAGTAAAGAAGATGCAATGAATGCAAAACAATGATTCAATGCCTCAAAGATAGTCAAAATAGGTTCAAGATAGAGGTATGCCAGTGCTAAAATGTTGTTAAAGCCTATAACTATTACATTAAACATTGAAGAGTAATGAAAGCTGATAGAACATGAAGATGGTAACAAAGATAGACTCAAACTAGCTAAATTCAAATAGAGTCATATGAAGATAGTGGATATGTGTTAAATTCCAAAGATTAATTTCAAATGTAATCACATTGTTGATGTTTGTAGCATTGGTTAGATAAATAACACTGACTATATGATTATTATGAGAAATGATTTATTATATATATACATATATATGCATATATATATAATAAATCATTTCTCATAATAATCATATAGTAAGTATTATTTATCTGATCGATGCTACAAACATCAACACTACCTCTTAGCTAGGGACGATAAATCAATCCAATGTCAACACTTAAGACACTTGAAAACATCAATTATATGATGCAAGCAATAAAGGCATCATCCTCATGATGTAATCAATAGAAACATAGTCTCAATGTGTGGATTGCCTCCATCAAAAATTCTATCCATAAGTCCTCAGGTGGATTGCCTCCATTAGTGATTCTATCCATTTGATATCTTGAGTATTGGCCTATCACAATGTCAACACATGAAATTTACCTAAGTACTCAAGATTTCACAAAGACATTATCTCATGATATCGAGAGCATTGGCCTTTAGAATATCAACTCTCAAGATATTCACCAAGTGCTTAGAGTAATGGCCTACCTGTTAGGAATGGGAACATTGAGAGGGGGGGGTGAACCAATGTTCACTGTATTTTAACTTTCCACTTTAATCTTTATATTGAACTTTAAATGCTTAAGTACTAAATTAAACATTCACATAAACATGAAACATGAAATCAACACAAGACACCAATATGGTTACAGGGAAACCAAAATAGGTAAAAACCCCAGTGGGAATTGACACCCACTAATATTTTGCACTAGTGTTTTGTGATCCTTGTTAGAAGATCCTTTACCTTGTTAGGAGTAGCTTTACAATGCTTTAAGTATAGTAGACCTTGTTAAGGGTTGGACCCTATTAGGAGTCCATTACAATAATCCTTGTTAGGGGAGTGGACTCACTATCCTAGAGCTCACTGTTCAAATGGTGAAGGCTACAACCTTCTGATCTAAGATACACACTATATCTGCTAGGTGCACTGTCACTATGACACTGCTTGTCAGATTAGTTCCTTTGATGCCCTAATGCTTTGACCTCTAGCAAAGCTCTAATACATCTTATGCTATCTTCACATACCTCTGCTCTTCTTATCACAACTCTATATCAACTTCCATACTGAATACAATGGGCGCATCTTATATTTATATGCTCATATTAAATAGACAACTAGGTTGGCCTTATAGCCTATTACAAACAATGCTTCCAAGTGAATTGGCTTAAGCGTGCTTACAAAAAAACAAGTATACATGTCAGAAACCTAAATACAATAGGCACATAGCCTTTGCAACATTACATTATAATCGCTAACCAAAATACTAACTATCAGCTCCATGCTCTGTTCTTTACTGGCACACACTAGCTTTTCAACATCAACTGAATGTAACTTTCACATCCTTTCATATCTACTTATGTGCTTATTGACTAAGCATGAATATAGTCTAACCAACTTAAATTCCAAGGCGCATACCATAATTCATCTATACACATGTGCGCTAACTCCAAATTGCTATATGAATTTATTGTCATAATGACAACACTATATCAACTCATATACATCAGTATATCCAACTTTCCAACAATCTCCCCCTTTGTCATTGATGGAAACACAAGAATATGGTCAAGTTGCTAACTGTCCCTTAACACAAAAACTTTCTCTTATATACTTTTCTTATACATAATCTTATATCTCCCTATACATGTTATGATCCATATTCTACACACAACTCCTCCTTTGACATTAATGACAAAGGTGTACCAAAAAAATGTATCTACACATACTCACTAAGGGAAAACATCCGGATATGCTATCTCAAGGTTCTGGATCTCCTTCTTCCAAAAAGTTATCAAAGAGTTAACTATCTGGAGATGGGCGCATAATGCATATTGACACTTCTCCATCTTCTTCAAATCTATGCTCAGACCTTGATCATAGGTTATCATGGTGGCATCAATCTCCTTTATATTCTGATTGAGAATGTCTGGTGAGGGTGCAAGAGCATTCCTCAACTGAGTCCATCTAGACCTTATCTTTTCCATCTCTTTCTTTGACTTCTCAATTTTTTCCAACTGACCTTGGTAGACATTGTTGCACATGTTTACATTAGTGGATGTGTCTATCATTGAACTCTTCACCTACTCAATCATAGCTTTTGCCTCTTTTATTTTCTTAAGATGGGCATCAATAAGCTTATCCTAATCCATGCAGTTTGCAATGAATTTCGTTCCTTCATCAAAAAATTATTTTAAAGATGCTTGTTCTCCCTTGAGTGAATTCAAATCTAATGCAAAGTTGCTCATCAACTTAGTCAATCTCTTCTTAAAATACTTTTCTTCTGCAACTTGGGATGCAGATTCTTCAAGGCTTGAAAAATTACTTTTGAACTGTGAGATAACTATACTCACATCATCAACTAAGTGTATCTTTGACACTTTCTTTTCCTCTCTCAATAGATTGTTCAAAATTTTTGCTAACTCTACCAAGAGGGAATTCCTCATTACTTGTTTCTCCTTTGCCTTCTCCATAGCTAAGACACTGAACTTAATCAGGTCTTCTTCTCTTCGAGAGTCCAAACTGGATGTGTTAGGTGTCAAACTTGACAACAATGCTAAGGAGGGAGTGATGGGAGTGTTGTCCATCACTTCTAGTTTTACCTTGGCTAGTTCAATAGAAGTTTCATCTTTCTCTTGTTCTTTTTCTTCCATCTTATCTTCTTCTTTCTTATCAGATATAACTTCAACATGTACTTCTATTGGATGAGTGGGAGGTGAGTTGCTACATAAAATCTCAGCTTCTTGTGTGCTCACAAAATCTTTTTCAAACTTGTCCAATTCTGTGTCAATGGCTATCATGGCTATCTCCACATTATCAATGATAATGGTGTTGTCCTTGAGTGATTCTAACATGGGCACATAATTGTTTGCCTCTGATTTTACTTCCACTACAAGCACTGATACCTTAGAACCTATAGAATGTACCTTGATAGTCTCTAACCCTTTGGTAACCATTATGTTTACTTGTGCTATGGATGCAGTGGGTGGATACATGTGTATGTTCATAAAAACCTTCTCAAAGGCTTTCTCTATTTCCTTTGTAATTAACTCATAATTCTTATCTATTATATTCAGATTTCTTGTCTTAGATCTAAGGTGAGGCTTCACCAGATCTAACATCAATTTCTTCTCTTCTAGTTCACATATAGGAAGGGTATCATCAAGAATCTTTTCCCTTGTCCGCTGATCTTCCTCAATAGCCTATCTCTTTTGGAATTCAAGGATATTCCATACATTGTCAGGGATCATGGTTTTAAGTTCCAAGACTATTTTCTTGAACTTTAGCATGTGCTTGACTAGCATACCATGAATCTCAAATTTATCTATTTCATTATAATTGTCATAGAATTTCCCTACTTGGTCAATTCTTCCCTTATCAACTATTCTGGCACTTAGCACACTGAGACTGGGTTTGAAACTTACTTCAAGAGGTGCTTGGGTGTTCCTTCTATTTCTTGTGACTCTTGAGGATGGATGAATGGTGCCAAGCTCTTTCTTCCTCTTTGCTATGGTCTTATACTCCAGAGGACTAGTAGGATCACTAGATTTCTTGGGCGTAGAAGGAGTATCATCATTTATATCCTTTTGTACATTAGTTTTCTCTATCTTCACCTTATTCATCTTAGGATCATGAGATTTTGCCTTAGCTGCATTTGCGGTCTTTAGTTCCAAAGTAATCTTTTGTTCTTTTTCTTTGTCAAGATCTTCTTGAGACACACCATGTATTCTCAAGATTTCTGATGTGACTTTAGCAACCTTTCTTTTTGTTGCTACGCTATTAATTTTAGCATCTACTTCTCTTGTCTTTTCCTCATATGTTCCCCATCTAGGTTCATTAGGATATTTGGGGGCTGATAGTAGTACCTACACATATGCTTCAAGGACTTGTTCCTCTACCTCATAACCAAGTGGATGAATCCACTTAGTTCTTGGTTCAACAACTCCCATACAAGTTGTGTCTATCTCCACCATAAAACAAAGTGTATCCTTGTACTTTTCCACAATGCTCTCTGGAATTCTGTATCTCATTTTCATTTTAGCCCTAAAGGTCTTCAATTCCAATGTGACATAATCTCTTAATGTACTCTTGGTGGATGCTTTGTTGGATATCTATGGTATGGTTGAAATGGACTTGTCCAACTACATATCTGAAACTCTTCCAACTATATGAAGGTACATGTAGATGATTAAAGACCCAAACTTGAATATTTTGGTCTTATCATGCTTTATGGCCTTGATGTTATCAATCAGCTATGTGTGCAAGATCTCACAGAGATTGAATTCCCCATCTTCCTTCACAAGTCTGATGGCTGCTAGAATAATGCCCGCAGACACACTATTCACCCTGCTATTGTGATGAAACCTATATCCAATTATCATAGACATCAAATTGATGTCTTCTTGTTTAATAGGCTCAATTTTCATGTCGTTCCTATTGCTCCTTGACTTACATGTTTGTTTAACAATCTTTTTGACATCCTTGCCCACAGGAAGGACTATGCCTATTCTAGAAAGGCCTGTCATCTCATGTCATAGGTCACTGGTGATTCTTACTAGCACATCTCCTATCCAGAAAAAATCATCATGAATTCTGCTCAATAATATCTTAATCCATTGTCTCATAGAATTCATATGTTGTAGCATACTCAACTAAAGGGTGATCATTCCATTTAGCATATTCATACATGAATTTTTTGTCTAGTTTCAACATGGTATCCATGTGCACCCTTAGCCTATCCAATCCAACTGGTTCCTTCTTATAGTAGATGTAAGCCCTAATGTCTTCCACATGCATGATGCCCATAGGCATGTGGGAGAATGCTCCCTCTAAATCATCTAGGGTTGATTTAAATGGGTGCTTCTTGAATATGTATCTCTTCCTCTCAGAAACATCAAAAACTATGGGAGTGGCCATGACTTACTTGTTAATCACTTTCCAACTAAACTCTGAGATAATCTAAAGGCTTTCAAATCGGTGCAATGAACTAGGGTTTCTGCAATCGACCAAATGCACTGCTAATCACTGATAGATCAATCTCCAAGTCTTCACAATTACTTTTGAGGATCTTTTTGCTCTTCAATTGCTCTGAATTTGAATGCAATGAGTAATGAAATAGATTTCTATGTACTTAAAGTGAAAATTCCACCATTAATGCTTTTCGTGTAAACCAGGCTATCACTTCAAAATTTCCAACTTGAGTTCTACTAACAATCAGCATGTGCACTCTTGCACAAAGGTTCCTTTACACTCCAAAAGCTTAAGTCCAAAGGTGCATACTCTAAGAATGAGTATACTAGCCACGTAGGGGTCTAGAGCTAAATTATCTCCCCCTATGACCTTGAAGGCCATTCATCCAGATGTAGAGGGTGTGTCCACTACCGATGCATCCAATACATTCTCATCAACTTTGTCCTTCTTTCCTTCTATCCAAATCAAGGTCACATCCTTTGAGGCTTTCACAAACTTGACTTCTCCTTTAGGATCCAATACTAGTTCTTTGACCATTTTAGGGCTTTCCTGACCTTGCTTCCTTGATCTACAGAACTTTGAGATATGTCTAGCCTTGTTACAAGAATGAAAAATGACAGGAGGTCTTATATTCCTTGACACATTGATATGAGTCACCATTTTGCATTGTTT
The DNA here is from genome assembly GCA_027943335.1 of Chamaecyparis obtusa. Lineage (NCBI taxonomy): Eukaryota > Viridiplantae > Streptophyta > Pinopsida > Cupressales > Cupressaceae > Chamaecyparis > Chamaecyparis obtusa. Next base: position 13,746 of record BSBK01006158.1, on the reverse strand, counting down.
CATTGGGTGACCATTATAGTTACATATCTGACATGTAACATTCTGAGAACTTCTTACATTTGTCTAATTCCGATTTCTTTGATCATGCTGAATCCTATTCTTCTTACTAGTCTTGCAATTCATAGCTCTATGACCAAATATATTGCATGAATAATAGTAACCATTAAAAGGTCTTACCTTTTTACAGTTCCTTGCAATGTGTCCATGCTTGTTACAAGCAAAATAAGTGCGTTCTCTAGGTTTGCGCTCATTCTTAGCATGTCCACTATTGTCTTTGGTTTGATCTTCAGTCTTTTCAGTATCAATAGAGCCTTTTTTTGTGTCTCCTTTCTTGCTCGCATGTTGTCAATCTGGTTTTGTGCTTCATTGTATCCAATACAACTAGTGTCTCCTTTGGCTCTTCTTGCATACAACTAAAATTCTATCAAATCAGAATTGGTGTGCAATTTGTCAATGTGATTCTTTTCTACTTTCAATTCAGACTCTAATCTTTCTTTTCTATTCCTTAGCTCCAAGATTTCCAAATTGGCTTCCCTTAATTCCTCATTGAGTTGAAGGTTCTCCTTGACCTATTTATTGTAGAATTCCCAATTATTCATCAGCTTATCAGTGAACTCTTCAAGTAGTTTTTTCATAGATGTATTTTCTTCAATCATCTTCTTAACCTTTTCTCCTAGATCACTGTTAGAGCATTCTTTCAGATCCCTTCTTAGATTTTTTATGACTAATTGAGCATCATTGACTTTCTCTTTTAGTTATTCAATTTCTCTTTCAGATTTGTCTAGGTCTTCAAGAGTAGCTTCAAGATTTTTCTTCAGATGTTTCGTTTCTACTTTTTCCATGATCTCCTAAAGTGGCTAAACTTCTTTATTAAGGACCAAAGCTCTGATACCAATTGTTAGGAATGGGAACACTAAGAGGGGGGGGGGGGTGAATCAGTGTTCATTGTATTTTAACTTTTCACTTTAATCTTTATAATGAACTTTAAATGCTTAAGTACTGAATTAGACATTCACATAAACATGAACCATGAAATCAACACAAGACACCAATATGGTTATGGGGAAACCCAAATAGGTAAAAACCCCAGTGGGAATTGACACCCACTAATATTTTGCACTAGTGTTTTATGATCCTTGTTAGAAGATCCTTTACCCTATTAGGAGTAGCTTTACAATGCCTTAAGTATAGTAGACCTTGTTAAGGGTCGGACCTTGTTAGGAGTCTTTAATAATAATCCCTATTAGGGGAGTGGACTCACTATCCTAGAGCTCACTACTCAAATTTTGAAGGCTACAACCTTCTGATCTCAAATACACACTATATCTACCAGGTGAACTGTCACTATGACAATGCTTGTCAGATCAGTTCTTTTGATGCGCTAATGATTTGACCTCTAGAAAATCTCTAATACATCTTATACTATCTTCACATACCTCTTCTCTACTTATCACAACTCTATATCAACTTCCATACTGAATACAATGGGAAAATCTTATATTTATACACTCATATTAAATAAACAACTAGGTCGGCCTTATAGACTATTACAAACTACACTTCCAAATGAATTGGCTTAAGCGTGCTTACGAAAAAACAAATATACATGTTAGAAAACTAAATACAATAGGTGCATAGCCTTTAAAACATTACATTATAATCGCAAACCAAAATACTAACTATCGGCTCCATGCTCTATTCTTTATTGGCACACACTAGTTGTGCAACTTCAACTGACTGTAAATTTCACATCCTTGAATATCTACTTATGCGCTTATAGACTAAGCATGAATATAGTCTGACCAACTTAAATTCTAGGGCACATACCATAATTCATCCATACAAATGTGTGTTGATGCTCTAAGCTGCAAGAACTCTGTACACTATCCAGTCTTCAACACTTAACTAAATTCTGATCTTTACATCAAGTGGACTGACTCCAAACTGCTATATGAATTTTTTTCCATAATGAAAACACTATATCAATTCATACACATTAGTATAGCCAACTTTCCAAAACTACCAACATCAATTCTCATGATGTCCACCAAGTACTTAAGAGTTCATATAGATATCATCTCATGATATCAAGAGCATTGGCCTATAGAATAAGTCTCTTGATATTCACCAAGTGCTCAGAGTAATGGTCTATAGAATATCAAGTCTCATGATATACACCAAGTACTCAAAAAATGTTCATAGGTGATGTGCACTTACCATAAGAACATTCACATCATCTATTATTATCTATTTCAGCCATCATAAGATGTCTATCACAATAGAAGATGCCATCTATTATGACCTATTTTAGCCATCACAAGATGTCTATCACAATAGAAGATGCCATTTATCATGATCTGTTTCAGCCATCACAAGATGTCTATTACAATAGAAGATCAAGTTATTGTAAGATCACTACCTTCTATTAACTTTTGTAAATACCAGTGATAATCATTTAGAAGTTGTCACTTCCTCATGATTTACACAGGGGGTAGGTCCATTAAAAACATTTATGATTAATTAGTATAATAATAAATTTTATCAAGTTTACCTCAAAAGTTTTTCACCATCAATAGTGAACTCCCTCTCAATCAATATGATCAAGATTGTCAAAAGTTGACTGAACCATCTACTCCCTCTGCAGCTCAAGTTTATCAACTTCTTGATCTCTTTTGAAATGTTAGACTCCCTTTTCATCTAGTCTCAATCCTCAATTTTTTTTCAAGCATCAAGTTCTTTCTCCCTTGAATGCAATTATCTTGTGCTTCTATCTTGAAGGTATGTCAGAGAGAGAATACAAATAGCTCACTAAACTATCTCGACTGGAAATACCAATGGTAGGAGCATACAATATTTTACTAACCAATATTATAACATGAATTAAAAAATCAAAAATTATGTACATTAATAAAACATGAAATACTTATCTTTTATAAATTTCAATTATTTCATTCTATAAGGTGAGCCCATATAGAAAATATCATGAAAATTCACAAAATGATGTTGTTTTTCTTGAACATTATCATAATTTTTTACATGAACTATCTTAAATATCTAGAGGTTCTATGCACTATGACAACCTTCAATATGATTGAATCTCCCTTTAAGCGGTTAGGCTTTTAAAGAAAGAACCTCGCTCTTTTACAGGTTTTGCATAGAATCGTACATAGTCAATCATAACTTTTGAACCTGATATCTTCTCTCCAATATGAGATTCTTCTAAATTTATTTATCACCACCATATCCAAAATTCAGAAAAATCCAAGGGTGCATTTGTGAGATATGGTCCTCATATTGAGACAATCACACATTCACCATCAACAAACTACTCTCTTACATTTACAATTTGGCTCTGATACCATGTTAAATTCCAAAGATCAATTGCAAATGTAATCACATTGTTATGATTGTTAGTGTTTTCCAAATGCATCGATCTCTTTGTATTTATACATGACAAGGACAAGAAGAGACATGTCCCTTCATGGGACATGTCTATTCATTAATTTATTTTATCAATTTCACTACTATTTAGTTATTATGAGAATAATTATAATATAACTTTATATATATATATATATATATATAATTGATATATAATTATTATATATATATATATATATATATATATATATATATATCAATTATTATATATATATATATATATATATAATAAACCATTTCTCATAATAATCATATAGTCACTATTATTTTGACAATATGGAACAATGGAAAGACATTTGGTATTAGAGGACATAAAAGACAACAAAGCTACATCAATTCATAACCTAAAATGGAGGAGTTTGGTGACTTAATTAGTAGTTTGACATCAATTTAAGACTCCAAATGGACTATACATTCATCAAGGAGAGCTTTTAGGTATTAAACTACATGTTTCTCTCAGATTTGACCCCAAATCTGATTTTGGGACTTTTCCAAGATATATGATCCAAAAAGATTTTCATACAAAGTTGGAGTAATCAAGGTTAAAGACCATCAATCAAGGTGGAGTTCCAGTTCTTCATTCAGATCAAGGCACAACTTCTTCTTCAATATAGTTAGGCCTTCTTTTATAAGGCATTCTTATTTTCTCTTCTTTCCTTAGTTCTGTCTAATTGGCTTTTTCAATAATTTATCGATAGAACTTTAATCTCATTATTATTATGCAGGTGTTCCATATTATGAAATGGACGACCTGCTCTTCAAAATTAGTGGTTGAAAGTCAACTAGAAGCAATGCAAGATGATTCACAATATCCTGTTCATTCATTGGCTTTTGTAATTTTTCACTATCATTCTCTATCATCACTATTTTTCATGGGTTTTTCCTATAGCATCTAATCTTCATCTCCAACTACCATTTACTTTTTTTCAATGTTTTAGAATGACAACAATGATTCCATTTCATGTAGGATTCTTTTCATGCTTAAGGTCTTTGTGATCATTTAGAATCAATGAAACAAAAAACAAGCTCCACTTCATCAGGGAAAGAGCACCTTTATGTTTCAATCATAGTTCACTTCTTACTCACTCAATTTTAATTACTAATTTCAAAGAAATAAAAAACAATGATAATTAAAATCTCATTCATAAATTTCACATGTATCAATAGTTGCTCACTTGTATCCTAGTAGTTAGAATTTTTGAGTTGTTAAAGGAGTTGTATGTGGACATAAGTATTGGGAATTTTTGAGGTAGTTATAGTGCATGAATATTAGGACATCTTTAAGAAGGAAACACTTTGAGATGACCATTTTTTCAACCCTTATTCACAAAATAAATTCCACAACAAGAACAACTAAAAGCAATAAAGTGATATACAAAGACAAATAGAAAAAATGTGGTAATTCAATATACCATCAAGAATCTGTAGGTGCTAAAACTATAACGACACATGCTTCCCCTAAGAGAATAAAAACTGATAATAAGTGAGAAGGTTACTCATTGTGTAAGATACAACAAAGTCCATGGACCCAAGTACCAAGAACTGATCGCACAATTCAAAGACAATGACGGGTATAAGTAATTCTTCTCATGTAATCTCCAAATTCAACACTATCACATGTGGAATACAAAAATAGTTTCCCTAACCATACAAAATGTCCATGTTTTCACCCCAAAAAATATCAAAATTGATCTGGCAAATTTATGTGCCCTTGTCCGGAAGCTCACTAGATGACATTCTCATCACCCATCCAAAAATCCCAAGAAGCTGAGAAATCTTGTCATGGGCCCTCTAATGGCACTGACTGCAGATCAAAGTTTTTGTTGAAGGAAGACTTGAAAAATTCAATATTCTCTCCAAAATGTAGATACTATTCCATTCAAAGGAGGACTATTCTAGAATAAATCTAGATGTTCTTATCTCTTTAATTTATTAATAACTATCGTACATATGGTAATCCTCCTTTATCTTCCACTCTTACACCCTCTCTCTCTCCTCTCTCTCTCTCTCCTCTCTCTCTCTCTCTCTCTCTCTCTCTCTCTCTCTCTCTCTCTCTCTCTCTCTCTCTCTCTCTCTCTCTCTCACTCCCCCCTCTCTCTTTTCTCTATCACCCCCTTTATCTGCCACTTTTGCACATGCTCTCTCTCTCTCTCTCTCTCTCTCTCTCACTCCTCTCTCTCTCTCTCTCTCCTCTCTCTCTCTCTCTCTCTCCTCTCTCTCTCTCTCTCACTCCCCCCTCTCTCTTTTCTCTATCACCCCCCTTTATCTGCCACCTTTTGCACATGCTCTCTCTCTCTCTCTCTCTCTCTCTCTCTCTCTCTCTCTCCTCTCTCTCTCTCTCTTTTCCTGAGGCCATACAAATATTTCTTCAATGCACAAACCAAATTACTTTTCCCTTTGACCACAAAGAGCTCTAGATGTGTCATACAAATATCCTCCTCCAGATCACCTTGAAGGAAAGTCATTTTCACATCTATTTTCTCAACCTCTAAATCATAGGCAACAACTTTAGAAAGCAAAAATATTATGGATGTCACTTTTACAACATGAGAAAGTATCTTGCCATAATGTACATACACATACACATATATGTTAATGTTTATACATACTATATCGTCTTAAATGGAAGCACTTCCATGTTAAGTGTATTTATCCATTTGAGTAAGTTGTTTGGGGTCATGTTAAGCACCTTGATAGGATCTTTTCATGTATTTGGCTTTCCTCCCCACTTTCCACTTCTTCTACGTGCTCGATTTCTTCATTCTAGGTAAAATTACGGTAAGGTCTTAAGGGATTTCCTATTTTTTCCTCTTCCATAGCTTCATTTTCTAGGTAGGTCAGTTACAGGACCTCCTAGTCCTTCATCTCATCATTTTGAGGATTTTCTATCTAATTTGGACACTGGGTCCTCATCAGACCTGAGAATCTGCATTCTGGCACTCGCCTAGCATCTGAGCTCCTGATTCTAACTCTGTTTCGGTAGAGGTCAAAGTTGACCTCAACCTTGACCAAGTCAGGGTTGACCTCAACCTTGACCCCAGTCAACTGGGATTTCAAATTTCCATTTCCTGCTATTTTCTCTTTTGGGAATTGTATTCTCTACTTCTAGGTCGACTGTTTCGGGCTCCAAAATGGTAAATCCTTAAATGATATTTAATTTAGGTCCACTTCTCTATAGGTCAAGACTTAATTGGATTTAATTCTCTAAGGTGGCCCTTCTAGATGAATGTATCCTAGATCACTATAAAAGGAGGCCTTCCTCTCTCATTTTCATCATCAAGTTTTGCAATCAAACATCTAGAGCTCTCAAGTGAAAGCAAGTCTTCAACCATTCAATTGTTCAAGCATTCATGTCTTCAAGCATTCATCCTCAAGGAGATCCATTGTTAGCCATTGAAGAACTCAATCTCTTTGGAGCCCCCTTGAAAATCCACCCTTTCTCCATCCATTCAAGCCCTCACATGTGCAAAGATCAATCAAGCTTGGTGTTGAAGATCAAGATACCATTGATTAGAGACATCTTTCCCTCCATTGAAGCATTCCTATTGGTAGATTTGAGGATTCAAATCCTCTTCAAGGACTTCAACATAAGAAAGGTGATTTTTTTCAATTACTCTGTTTATCCTACATACATTTCAATTCTATTTCAAGGTTAATACTAAATTGGGGTTTGACCAAGGCAAACCCCCCCATACAACCAAAAACACCATTTTTCTTGTAGGTACAAGTGTGGAATCTCAGATCTGAGAGCAAGTTTGGATACCCTTTTAGGCAATCTTTTAGGATCTGTGAACAAAATCAAAATCAAACATTAGGATAAAAATTTGGTCATTGACCTTTTAAAAAGGTCAAGGTTGACATAACTGAATCTGAGGAAAATATTTCTGAGTTTTGTTTTCCCTCGTTGTTTTTAGTCTAGAATAGGTGATGGAATCTGTAGAAACTTCATACAGAGACCAGAATTGAGTATTTTCCAGATCTTCCCTAATTTCAAGGTTAGTATTTGCAATTCAATTATTTCAATTCGAAGCATACCATATTCTTCCTAGGGAAAGATTAGATTGATTCTTCTTTCCATATTTTCAATCAAATTGATTCAATTTTGTATTAGCCTTTTAGGTTGATCAAATTGGATCTCCTTGTTGGGAATTTGGGTTTTAGAATTGATCTCATATTTCCCCACATCCCCATATAAGGTTGAATCCATTTTAACTTTATATATCTTGGTGAACCCAACTAGCTTACTTTCTTTCTTTTTAGTGTTAGATTTCCCTTTGTCTTATTATGTGTATGTGTATGTGTTCACCTCCTTCATTCATCTTGGTGAACCTAACATATTTACTCTCTTTCTCTTTTGGAATTGGGTATTCTTCTTTATATTATCTTGTTAGTATTTGATTTTTTTCCTTTGTGGTAGATCTTGCATGCTAACTAGATTTAATATTCATATTTTGTGTGTTCTTAGTTTAGTTCATTTTCCTTATATTGGTTTATGAGCTTTACTACCACTAGTCCTACTTATAACATTCCGGTTAGGTGAAGTCATAGACTCACGGGTGCCTTTGATCCTAAATCTTCCCCTCCTCTCCTTAGGAATCCCAATAATACCTTACTTCTTCATGATACCAATCCTATGGAGCAGAACTCTTCTCACTCATCCCATGATGAGGATGATTGCTTTAAGGGGTTCCTCCTGAACAAATTGAAAAAATTTCAACTAAACTTGATAAAATGGGTAATTGGCTCATCCAAGAAAACCATAATCAAGATTCTATTCAAGCTATAGAGGCTCTTAAGAAACATCTTCATGATAGTGATCAAGGTGTCAACCTCTTTCATGGTATTACTCACCTTGTGCATTCAAATGTTAAACCTTTAGTTCAAGAAGCTCAAGAGGTAGGGTTGATTCCTCCTATCACTAGTGTTGAACCTCCCTCTAAATATTTTACCTAGTGTTCATATTTATACTCCTTCTTTGGTGATTGTGACGGTTCCTTCTATTCCCATGAGTGTTCCTCCTATATCCCTTCCTACATCACAACCTTCATATCATAATGTTTCTTTTACTTATTCCAATCTGCCTTTCAACTGTAGTTCATATTGTTCCTCCAGTTGTGTCTTCTATCCCCACAGTTCCTTACACATTACCTAGTGTGTCTAATACTATTGCTCCTCCTATTTCCTCTAATGATTCGACAATCATTAGTTTGGCTCAATCTGTTTCATCATTACAACAAAAACTTGCTTTCTTATCTCAAAATAAGTTTAGTATTCCTACATGTGACATGGGAAGTCCTTTGTCCTTGGATATTATTCGAACTCCTATTCCTCATCAAAGTTGATATGCGTCTTGAGAATTATAATGGAAAGGGAGATCCTGTTCATCACATTAAAACATTCAAAATCCTTTGTAGTGACTATGCTCATGACCATAGGATTTTAGCCAAAATATTTGCTTGAACCTTTCATGACAAGGCCTTACAATGGTATTGTTCCTTGCTTCCTTATTCCATTGATTCTTTTCTGCAACTTGCTAATGCCCTTATTCAATAATTTCAAAAAATATTGGCCCGTAAGTGTCTTTAACTAATTTAATGCATTGTAATCAAGGTGCTAAAGAAAAGTTTACTGAATTTATTGGTAGATTTAAGAATTTGCATGCTCAGATTTCCTATCATGTTCTTGATATTGATATTCAACATATGTTTATTTCAAATTTACAAAAAGATATTAGAGATAAGAATTTTCTTACTGAATTTAACTCTTTTCAACAACTTTGTACAGCGCTTCACCATTATCAATTACAAGTGAGTCAGTTTGAGAGAAACACTCCAATGGCTCCTATTCTAGTTGATAAGAGTGATGCTGCTCCTAATCCAAATAAGTTTAAAAAATTCAACAATTATGTCAAGATAAACAAACAAACAAATGTAGTCACTGATCAAGTTGATGTTGCATCTCACAATGCCACTGTTGCATCCACTTATTTTCTATTAAATCATACATTTACACCTCTTTCTGAATCTTTACATACTATTATGAATAGGATGTTAGCTTGCTAACATGGTTACTTTACCTCCTATTTGACCTATTTTACCTATTACAATGGCATCTAAATCTTTTGATCAGAATGGTTTTTGTCAATATCATCATTAGAATGGTCGTGATACTGAGAAATGTTTTTCTTTAAAACATAAGGTCCAAGATCTCATTGATGCTAAAGCTTTATCTGTTGATAATCTAGATAGTAGTGGGAATCAATCTGTTTCTCCTCCTAATCAGAACCTTCAAATCTATACAAAACCCTTTACCTACACATGATAGTAATACTATTGCTCAACCATCTGCTATGGAAATTTTATATGATTCAAAGATGGATGATCTTAATCATGTCATCAATGAAGTGGAGCATGTTGCTAAGCCTATGTATCCACCTCAACCTTCACCTCAAGATCAATCTCACATTCAAGTTAAAACCTAAACCTAAAGTGAAACCTCAACCTAAACCTCGACAACAATTCAAGAATAAAAGACCTCGGGATCTTTTTATTTCCTTTGATGACTCTGAGATTATTAAAGCTCCTAATGGTCCCCTTTACATTGCTGCTAGGATTGCTCAGATACCCACTCATGGTTGTCTTGTTGATTCTACCTCCTTAGTCAATGTTATCACTAAAGAAAATCTTTTTATGAAAAGTTTTACAATGTGACTTCTATGATACATCAGATGTGTGGATTCAAACTTGTAATGGTTTTCTTTATCCATCATTTGGTTCTATTACCTTGTCAGTTGAACTTTTTGGAAAACTTGTGAACACTACTTTTGTTGTCGGTTCCTACTTCTGATCAATTTCAAGTTAAGCTAGGTTTTCCTTAGCTGATTGCCATGCATGTCATTGCTTCCCCTATCCATAAGTGTATTAAGTTCATTCATGATGGCGAAGTGAAGATGATCAATCATAGTCTATATCAACCTTCTAGGCCTAGAGATTGTGTTGCTCTATATTTCTTTTGGCCTTCCTTACCTAATTCATGTCCTCCTCGACCTGATAATATTTTTTTTATCATATCAAGCTTACAAGCACTATAAGATTCTTCAATTAAGCATACCTCCTATGGATCTTAATCATGGTCTTTTACCTACACCTTTGATACCCTCATTTAACTATGGCTTCTAGTTCTATTAATCAAGTTCCTCCTAGCAAACCTATCAAAGATCTTGTGATTGTTCCTCCTATGGTTGATAATCCTATTGATCTTCCCAAAGAGCTGGTGAAGGATCCCTATGATTGTTCCTCCTAGTTCCTCACGCTATTTCCAAATAATCAAAATGTAACCGATCTGCTAATGAACGTCGTAAATGCATCATGCTCATGCTAAAGCCTAAAAGATCTCTACTTTCTTCGCATAATGTATTAGCATATGTTGTTACTAATAATGATGTTCATGTGCATGATTTTGATGATTCTATTCATATCTTAGATCCTATTTCAATTAATTTAGATGAAGAAGATACTCTTGATGATATTAACGATGTTAATTATGAATATGAGACTATTGACATTGACATTGATTTTCCAAATATGCTTTCATCTCAGTTAACTCTTACTCCCAAGTATCAAACATTATGATTCTCAAGAGGATCCTAGTTTGGAACTAGCTATCATTCCTACTATGTTGGATATAGTGCCTCTTGCGAGTTACCCACCTTCCCTAAATGATATACAATGAGATGGGGAGAGTAGGCGACATGCTTGATTGGCTTCTCCTTTGTGGTAGCTTTGTTGTGTGTTTTCCTGTTGTATTGTGCTTCTCTCATAATGTGTTGCTAATGTTATTAGATTCTTTTATACAATCCTTGTTACTTAGTTAGTGCAAGGTGATGAAGGAATCAAAAACTATTGTTCAAATTCTTCTATATGTATCTCTATTCTTCTATGTGTTGTTCAATGTATTTTGTAAATGTACTATTGTTTGTAAATGTTTCCTTGTGTAATCTGCTTGGATTAGAGATATGGTAGCACTAAATATTGTTGGTCTCCATGTCCTGGTCTGAAAAGATTCTCTTCGTATACCTTATGTGATCTTTCCTCCTTTGTGATTGTAGTTATACTTTCTTTGGGGAATGATGTCAATTCATTTGCAATAATATCATGCATATATTATCTTATGATCATACTGACCCCGCAGTAGGTAGATCCATTCTGTGTTCTCTATATGTTTCAGTGATATTTCTCTTGATTTGTCTTCGTCTAGGGGCATCTCGACGTGGAAACGTAATCAGTGGAGTTGTTTATGTTTTCGTTAAAGCCTTTGCTCCTGTTAAAGTCTCAACAATGACTTTAACATGCGGCCATATGCTCTACTCACTTATTGTACACACGCACTTATGAAAAATTCAACACATGCTAAATCTTCTAAAGGTAACACACATAAGTTTCTAAATCCCGAGGAAGATACACACCTCTAAATTTACTTTTCAAACATTTTTTCCTTTCTTTTTGGATTAAGAACTAATCCTTAAAGTATGGATTTATATTAGGATCTCTTGATCCCTCTAGTTTCAAGCATGCATGTATTTTGATCCTTAAGGTCAAAAGTGTCCTTAAGATTGGATCCCCCTTTTTTTTTTTATTCTTATGGAATAGAATATTCCTAGGAATAAATTTTTGATGGGTTGACTAGTGAGTACCCACATTCACTAGGCAGTTCAATTCCATCTTTCCAGCAGCACCACTCTCTTGTGTGATTCACAATGGGACATAGGTTCTCATTGGGAGAGGTAGTCACACTTTTCTTTCTCTCTCTAGAGATGTCTCTCTTATTCATGATCTTGGAGTTGATGAAGACTTGAGTCCCTGGGGGCTTAGGATTTCTCTTTGTTCCTTAGATTACAATAAGATTATCTTGTTATTTTTTGTCTCCTTTACCAAGAGTTTGCATCAAGTCCATACTCTTGCTAAAGTGGGGGCTTAATGTATCATCTTAAAATGGAATCACATCCATGTTAAGAGTGTTTATCCCTCTGAGTAAGTGGGTTTGGGGTCATGTTAAGTGCCTTGATAGGATCTTTTCATGTATTTGGCTTTCTCCCCACTTTCCACTTCTTCTACATGCTTGATTTCTTCATTCTAGGTAAAAGTAGGGTTAGCTATTAAGGGCTTTCCTTGTTTTTCCTCTTCCATAGCTTCATTTTCTAGGTAGGGTTCAGTTATAGGACCTCCTTGTCCTTCATCTCACCATTCTAAGGATTCTCTATCTAATATGGAAACTGGGTCTTGATTAGACCTGAGAATCTAGATTCTGGCAGTGCCTGGCATCCTAGCTCCTGATTCTAACTCTATCTAGGTCAGAGGTCAAAGTCAACCTTGACCCTGACCAGGTCAGGGTCGACCTTGACCTTGACCCCAGTCAGCTAGGATTTCAAATTTCCATTTCACGCTATTTTCTCTTTCGAGAATTTTATTCTCTACTTTCGGGTCAGCTGTTTCAGGCTCCAAAATGGTAAATCCTTAAATGATATTTAAATTAGGTCCATTTCTCTAAAGGTCAAGACTTAATTGGATTTAATTCTCCAAGGTGGCCCTTCTAGAGGAATGTATCCTAGATCACTATAAAAGGAGGCCTTCCTCTCTCATTTGCATCATCAAGTTTTGCAATCAAGCATCTAGAGCTCTCAAGTGCAAGAAAGTCTTCAAGCATTCAAGTGTTCAAGCATTCATTCTCAAGGAGATCCATTATTAGCCATTGAAGAACTCAATCTCTTTGGAGCCCCCCTTGAAGATCCACCTTTCTCCATCCATTCAAGCAATCACATATGCAAAGATCAATCAAGCTTGGTGTTGAAGATCAAGATACCATTGATTAGAGACATCTTACCCCTCCATTGAAGCATTCCTATTGGTAGATTTGAGGATTTCGAATCCTCTTCAAGGACTTCAAAATAAGCAAGGTGATTTTTTTCAAATACTTTGTTTAAGCTACATACATTTCATTCTATTTTAAGGTTAATTCCTAAATTGGGGTTTGACTAAGGCAAACCCCCCATACAACCAAAAACACCATTTTTCTTGTAGCTATAGTTGTGGAATCTCAGATCTGAGAGCAAATTTGGATACTCTTTTCAGCAATCTTTCAGGATCTGTGAATAGAATTGGAATCAGACATTAGGATAAAATGTGGTCATTAACCTTTTGAAAAGGTCAAGGTTGACATAACTAAATGTAAGGAAAATATTTCTAGGTTTTGTTCACCTCGTCATTTCAGTCCAGAACAGGTGACAAAATCTGCAGAAACTTCATACAG
>BSBK01006157.1:72500-145170 GCA_027943335.1 Chamaecyparis obtusa | reverse complement strand
ATTTTGAGGTAAAATTTCTATTTTGTTCAGAAAAAGGTTGAAAATACCACTAATAAGATATATTAATAAAATAAATAAAGTACACAAGTTTTCATATAATAGTAAAATGGAAATTATCATAGGACGCCACCCAGCCAACCTCATACTATAGAACAAATACATAAGGAGATCCTAAACCTATATCCTTGAGCATATGTGGTACATAAGGAAATATTTGTAATAAAAAATTCTAGATATAGCCAGATGGCCAAACATGGCTAAAGAAGAGAAAAATGAAACATAGAGAAATAAGTACAAATGTAATGGAGACCCCGAAATAAAAATAAAAAGAGAATAGGAGTAGCAAGATAGAGCACTAGTAGAAATAAGACAGTAGAGGAAACACCCACTAAACATTAAGAGTCTTTAAAAAGGTCAAAAGTATCACACTCTACTCATTATATATTTGTACTAGTTATTGATGGGGATTGTAGAATATGTTTAACAAAAAAGGGAGATTTTACTACTTGATTCTGAAAAAACAAAACTAGGTAGATATCTTGGAAATATTCAAGATCCATGAACATTGAATAGAAAATAGCATATTACGATATCTACTTTAAATATAAAATTGCAAATTTATGATGACAACATACTAAACAAAATTTGATAGCAAAATTGAACTCTATAATAGATTTATTAGTTGAAATATATAATAAGTCAGAAAACCCCTAATAGATATAGAGAAACAATAAATGGATAGGAGAGAGTAATTCTGAATCACGATCAAAGGAATAAAAATGTGCCTTTGTTAGGATTTGGTAATACTAAGAGGAGGGTTGAATCAATATTATAGCAATTATATGATTTCTTTAACCCCTTAAAAAAAATATAAAACATAAATAAAATATTGATGTAAAATAATATACACATGATAACTCATGACACCATTATTTTGTTCTCAAGGAAACCCTAGCCGAGGGAAAAAATCTTGTGGGGATGGTACCCACAATTATTTGCACAATGAATGTTGTGACCAAGTTAGGAATCAGGACCCTATTAGGAGCCATGTAATAAACTAGGTAGATCCCCGTTAGAGGAATGATAAATCTTGTGATGGGTGTACAAAAGCCTTGTTAGAGGTTGTGCTGATTGTACTACAAAATATGGACCTTTTGTCCTTTTCTAAAAAAGTGTTTACCAAAATCTAAGAGCTACTCTTGTTCTCCTAACTGATTAGATTTTATAATGTCTGTTGATTTGTTGTATAAGGTTGCACAACATATAAAACTTACATAAATCATCACACTTTACAAAATGCCCTCATATATATACCCGACTAAGAGTATATTTATAATGTGAGTGCTGACCTATCACTTTACATTTGGCCAAAAATAATTATACATTACATATTAACATAAGTGGCCTTACAAATAAGAGATGTGAGAGGATTCAAGCCGGAGAGAAGAGACTTTGAGCTAGAAAGGTGTGGATTCAAACTATGGGCAGGATAATGGTAGTACAACTACTGGTGCTAGTTCTGGCCATCGTACTGATGAGGGGCCTTTGGTCCAGGGGATTCCTTCCTAACTAGTACTAGATCTGGCACTTCAGGTGTTAGATTCCTCTTTGTTGGGATAGCGGATTCCTTTCTCAGGAAAGGGTGTCATGGGTACCCCCTCAAAGGCAGTGTCAAATGGGGCTCCACCTGAGTGTGAAGCTATACTAGGAGAAGGGCCTAGTCTGACCTCTAAGGTGTTGAATTTTGAGGCTATTCCTTCAAAGGACCCACAAGTGGGGTCAAAAGGTATCACTAGATCTGTCGATGCTAAAGTCAACCCTCATAGTCCAAAAAAGTGGTTAGATTTAGTGGGAGTGAGAAAGGAGATAGAAACTTTTCCCTCTGAAGAACTGGTTAAGGCATTTCTTCAAGAAGGAGAAGTTCCTATTTCTGTTCTAGACACAATGGTGGATGGATTTGTTTTGGCCATGGAATTACGCTCGTTGGTAAGTTTTTGGGTCTACGTTCTAATACTGAGGCGGTTAGAACTTTTGTTAAAAAAAATGGAGATTGAAAGGTCATGTGGACATCCTGGCCCTTCCTAAAGGCTTTCTTTCTTTTTCTTTCTCAAATAAGTAAGATCAGGACTATGTTTTGTGTGGGGGTCCTTGGATGTTGGTAGAATGGTTGTTGCCTTTCACAAATGGACTCCTAACTGGAACTTCTCTAACAATTTTTTTATGGCAACTGTTGCAAATACAAATGGGAAAGTAGTACTGAGAGGGGGGGGTGAATCAGAACTTACTAACTTCTATTCCTTTAAACTGTTAGAACTTTATGCATCAAGTAAACAAAACTTGAACAATCTAGGTAATATATCGTGCCAAAATACCTACATGAAATCACACATAACACAATAGATTTGGTAACCTAGAAAACCCTTGAAAGGTAAAACTAAGGTGGGGATGACACCCACAAATCTTCACTACTGTAGATAATAAAGTTTTCCTGTTAGGGCTTACAAAATTTGATCATATCATGATCTACCTTGTGAGAGGTCTGCTCTATTAAAAGATAAGAGACCTATTCAGTCTACTTGTTAAAGGATTTACAAACTTACAATAAAGTAAGCACTCAATAAAGAGATTTACAAAAGTCTACTAAGACTAATCGGTTAAGAGATTTACCTTGATACACTGGTTAAAATGTCTCAGTATATGATCCTTTGGTTTACACTGATATGCTAATAAGAGATCTTCTCTTTACTATATGATTGTGATCTCTTCTATTTGATCTTTCTCAACTCTATCCTTTCACTACTTTTCTTAGTCCACTGAACTCTTTCTGAATACTTCTCTTTATTTCCTCATACTTACAGTATTCAATTGATCTCAATGTCTCTAATTTTCTCTCTGATTCACACCCGTCTTTGTCCTAGATCTTCCTTTATATAGTAGTAAATATTTTTTACCGTTACAAGATCTATGGTCCAGATATATTCCTATTACTACCTATACTATACAATTTTCTGATTAGCTAAAGGTTATATGTAGGGATCAATGATAGCAATATGGATGTGTAACCACCTCTGTGATTACCTCAATAGACAATATACAAAATATAATTATCACCAAAAATGGTTTACCTCGATCATTGTGCCATTCCAGGCTTGTATGCCAATTCTGGCTAACTCGGTAAAAGTTATCCCTGGCATTCAGCATCAACTATCCTTGGCATCTATTGTACTTGGCATCTATTGTACTCAGCAATAACTATACTTAGCATATTACAAACATATTGTGACCGTGACTTAACTCTATAGTACTACTACTCGATAAGTATACAATACAAAAATTGACCTATACAGAATGACTCGGTCACAATGATGACTGACCATCCTTGCCTAGATATATGACTAAGTGTAAGACACTAATAGTCAACAAAATTATAGAGATCTACAATCTCCCCCTTTGACATTAGTGGCAAAAACACTTTGTCATGACATTCATATATACAATTACAAAAATATGTTTGTATAGCCTAAAACTCCCCCTGAGATATATATACATAGTCAAAATTGTGTTACCTATCCCTGTTCACACTCGTGCCATGATAATTCCCCCTTATTTTTGACATGACTAATTTCCTCATCAGTAGGTAAGTTATAGATTTTCCCCAGAAAAGGTCTGTGAAGCACCGTGATCATGTATAATGCATCTGTCCATGTAGTTGAAGTGACATTTAACACTTCAGTTTGTACTTCTAAATCAGTGGCTAGATTGATGAGACCTTTAGCTATAGACAATTGTGAGTCACTCTGGATCAATGTTTTAGCCTTGGCTAATTTTCTTTGTATAGCCTCTAGATGTGGTGTAAGAATAGTTTGAATAGAAAGTAGGCGAGAGAGAATCTTGCCATCATTTTCCATCAGCTTAGCTAACTTACCCTCTGTCTGCATTACCTTAACATAATGTCCGGCACTGGTGCTAGCATCCAAAGTCAAGGATTGACTTGAAACTTTGATTTCTTTCTTGAGAGTTTCAAGAAAGCATTGGTTCTCATCTATGAATAATTCAACATTGGATATCTTGGCCAGTAAAGACTGTCCATCCACAACTAATCTCTCGGTCTCCTTTAACAAAGTTGACAACTCAACTTGTTTGACTGCTATCTTGGTAGATATCTTATCCAACATTTTTGTCTCAAATCTGTGTTCTGACAATTCAAATAGCTTATCTCTTGCACAACTCGTGTCATTATTTACTTTCTGAACAATATGTACAAGTTGTTCTAATATAGGAATGAAACTATTTACATCAGATAAATCATAAACTTCATTAAATATGTCCTTTATTTCATGAAGAACCTATTTTTGCTGATGCTCTCTTCAGAGTTCTGCTTGTCTACTTTTCCTTGTTAGCAAATCTTTCATTATCTGTAGCTACTCAAAAGTAAGGTTGTCAATTATCCCATTTAGGAATAACAATTTCTTCATCAATTGTTACCTCATCTTTGTCCTTTGGTGCTCTCAGTGGGGTGCTTCCACTTGGCAGTTATACAAGAGCTTTGATGGCCTCTTGTTCCTTCGGTGCTTGTTCTTCAATGAATTTTCCTCTATTGTTCCCTTCTTCTTTCTCCTTTTCCTTGGCAAGAGGTCAAACAACTTGTTCATCTAACTTCATTCCATGTCCTTTTGTGTTGTGTTCTTCCTTAGGAGGACTCTAAATGTTATCTTCTAGTTTAACTTCTTCTTCAACAGAGTGAGTTAATGGTACCAACTTGATTGATTCCTCGGTAAGACTTGTACTAAATAACTCATCAACAGTAGCAACTTTAGGTACAGTAGGATTTCCATTGGCAGATTGTGTGCTTGAGATGGTGGGATAATCCATGACTTACAATAGTATAGGATTTCTACCTTGTAGGGGTGTGTCAATTGTACTTGAATTCTTTAAGTCATCCTCAGTTAGGAATGAGGTCTTAATGGGGTTTTCCTTGGGTATATCAACAATATGGACTTCAAAAGTATCCTGATATTTCATTTCCTTAGGAGTATCAATCTCCATTTTATTGTCTATTGCTTCAGGTTCTATGGCCTATGAAGTGCTAGCAACCTGTCCTTCATCTTTATCAACCAAAAGTCCAAACACTATTTTCTAAATTTTTAAACTTTCCTACACAACATCTTCAACCTTGTGTTGAAGGATAAGATAGGCTCTAAGTTTAGGATCAAACTTGCCTCTGTAATCATTAATTGTCTTTTTGATATTTGTAGGTGTGAGAGTGGATTCAACTTGTGCTAATGTACTCTCTCATATTTCCTTCTTGATTTGTAAAGCATACTCCCACTTTTGTGCGACTCTGTTGCACAATTCCTTTGGAATCCTATTTTCAATTTCAATCGCCAACATCTTGAAAGTGCATAACATTTCAAGAATAGCATCCTCAACTTTGTCTATCTCCAATACTCAGTGGTCCAAACTTTAATTTCTTCACTTCATCAACTGCAACTGTACTAGTAATCTTACTACATAATTCATCAACAGTGAGTTGATGTGAACCCTGTTGTGTTGCCTTCCCTTTTATTGCTTCATCACTTTCTGTTGTTTCATCATCTTTTGGTAGAACAAGTTTCCTTCTCAGCTTCTTCATAAACTTGGTCGGCACTATCTTGGATTGAGAATATTTTCACTTTGCAGATGTAGGAGGCATCTTAGGAGTCACAGTAGTAGTCCTTTTTTGCTGAGGTCTAAGTGATGGTGTCTCAGACACTTTTCATTTCAACACTCTTCTTTTAGGTGGGGACTCGACAATTATTGGTTTCTTCTCTTCTTCTTCTTTTATCTCACTACCACTTGTTGCACTCTTCTCATCTTCTCCTAACCCTTGGGTTAAATCTAGTGGTGCCTCATTTCTAGATTCTTTTACATACTCCTCCAGATTCTTTACTATTTTCTTTCTTCTTCTCTCAGTGGTGGTGGCTAATAATCCCAAAGAGATTTTGGATTTGGCCTCTTCAAATGTACCAAAGTAAGGATCCATATTATCAATTTCCTCAGCTAGGAGGGCTGTGATTACAATAGTAGCTTCATCAATATTGAGTTCATAGGGTAGTGGCATCAACCATGAAACCCTAGGTAGGACTACCTATGCATAGGTAAAGTCTGTGTCTACTAGAAAACATATGTCTTTACTATATTTCTCAATCAGAGACATAGGGACTCTAGTCCTATTCCTCATTTTCTTCTTAAACTCAATGAAATAATTTTCCATTATCCCTTCAAAATCATCACCACTCTCATTTATGAAATCATTAATCTGAACAGTAATGGGTTTCTTCTTATCCCATTTCACATCACCATGTGTAGGAAAACACTTTTTAACATAAAAGAATATGCAGATCAACAAGGAACCATACTTACACATAGATTTCTTTGCCATCCTAATGGAGTTCAAGTTCTTGGCAAGTTGAGTCAGATGGAGCTCAGCAAGGTCATATGTGTGCCCTTTCTTTATTATCTTCCAAGCTTGGTCCATTGCCACACACGGGACGTTGTCCAACCGACTGGATTGGTAAATCTTATGCGAGATAACTCTAACAACGAAGTCAATTTTGGAATCAGTGGTGGAAATTTTCATTCCATGTTTGTTCCAGACTACCTATGTGTTTGCTTGAATATCCACTTTTCCTACACATTTCATCATTCTCTTTCCATCAATGGTAGGGTAACCAGTGACATCATGTATCATTTCCTTCGTAATCTTCACTAGTCCATCTTCCAGCCATAATTGCATGTCATGTACTTGTCCTAACATGATCTTTATCCATTCTACCTTGAAATTTTGTGGGAAATTTAGGGCATGTACTAACCCTTGGTCGGCAACTACCTTGTTCTCCAGCTTCAGCACTTCATTGATACACAATTTATCATATGCTTCCCTGATCTTGTAATCACCGATTTGTCTAATTTTGCACATATAGGAGGACCTAACATTGTTCATCATTAACACATTTTCTAGAGTCGTAGATAGGGCTCTATTCAAATCTCCTTTGATCGCACTTTCAGATATTACCTTGAATACCCTCGGTTTGCAGACTTCATTCCTTACAAGTTGTACATTGAAAACTTTCATTCCCTGTTTCCTAACTAGTGCAGATGAAGATGATGCCATTTCAAACTATAATTTTTGAAAAGAAAATGGTTTCTTGGTAAAGTACCTTTTTGTCAATTAACCCTGCAGATGAATTTTGCCGATGGCACGCTGAGAAGATTTAGAATCACTTTTCTTGATCTGGGTTCCACAAATTCTGAATCACTCTAAAATCTCAAATATCTTGGTGAAATAAAATTAACAGCAACTTTTCACTTTATAGAATCTAAAAAAATAGGATTAGGGCCTCATAAATGCTCTGTATAGATTTTCAGTGAAATATAGCTGTCTTGGCAAACTTATGTTAAACTCAGTCAAACACAAGCTCAGACGTTGTAACCATTGCGATACAGCTCGACATAGCATTTCGGCAATAACAGGTGCTCGACAAACATTGTTACCTTGGTCATGACACTAATGCTCGACATCAAAATGAAATTTCCTATTTTTATTCAGATATGTCCTAATGCATCTTAATCTATGGAGATATGGAGTTTTTCTTAATTCTATGTTAGGAATTGATGTAAAGTGAGGCTTTGCAAGAATCAGTTCTAGACATACCTTTCATGCTTAGTTTGAAGAAGTGTGATCACCTGATCCATTAGATTGGGTGACCTTAGATGTTCTTACTTCACTTGTTGTTCCTTCTTCTTTCTTCCTCCATGTCTTTTCCATCTGGTTCCTCATTTTTTCACAGATGTTCTCATTCTGGTTGTTAACATTGCTTGGCATAGGTGATCTACAATCTCTCTTTAAGTGACTGACCTTATTACTGTTACCCTAATTTTCATATGGATGCAAATTTGGCTTATTTCCATCCCCAGGTCTCTATTTTTCCCCTGCCAAGCATCCCTGAAATTTTCATGAATTTATCTCTTGTTTCTTGGTCTCTACAATTTGTTTCATTCCCTGGTTTGTAGGTCAAATATTTGAAAAACTATTCATTGTAGGCTTAAAACCCTAAAAATCCTAAGCCTTTTTTCTATTTTGATGTTACTTTATCGTCAACTTAAAGGTCCCAATTCCCATGTGTGTATTTTCTTCCTTTGGTTGCTAGCTCTTCTATTCTTCCGATGGTTACCTTTTCCTTTTGGCGAACTAGCGACTGCAATATTTCTCTTAATCGTAGGATAAATTGGTGGTGTTCTAAAACATTCAGTGACTGGGAAAATTTCCTTTGGTCGTGTAGCTGCTAAATCTTTTAGTGGTCTTTTGTGTGGGGTCCCAAAAAGAGAAGATTGATGGCTGTTGTGAATTCATATTGGGTCTGTTAGAGGCTCGCGATCTTGCGACAGCCGTCGATCTTCCCTTTTGCTCAATGCTTCATGCTTTTGTGGGTCCATTGGCATGTTGT
This sequence comes from Chamaecyparis obtusa, assembly GCA_027943335.1. Classification (NCBI taxonomy): domain Eukaryota; kingdom Viridiplantae; phylum Streptophyta; class Pinopsida; order Cupressales; family Cupressaceae; genus Chamaecyparis; species Chamaecyparis obtusa. Next base: position 136,684 of record BSBK01006157.1, on the reverse strand, counting down.
CCCATGTGGAAGCTTTTCATTGGCCGAGGGTGACAATTCGGATAATATGTCAAAGCGGTCCTGGCTGACTGAGTCCCTTTTAGATCAATGACTGGCGCATCTTCTCATGGAGTTTTTCTGACACATGAGATTATGCACCGATCATCAATTTCATTCTGCTATCAGAGCTATCTTAGGTGGGTCATCATTTGCTGATGTGCTTGATTCTGGTTGGTCCACATGTGCTGAGTCGGCACTTGTCAGTCGGGCCATTTTATTTTGGTAGTCAGAGGTTCTGCCATTGTCAGAGGATCGACGACTGATGTATCTTCGCAGGGATGGTGTTAGAGGTATGAGATCTTAAGATGATATTCGATCTTTCTTTTGCAGAGGCTCTACTAGGTGGGTCCTCAATTTAGGACATGCTCATTCATTATTGGCTAGCCAAATGACAGCTTGGATCTGTCAGTGGGACCATGTCAAAAAGGTGAAGATCTATGGTGGTCGTATGATCTCATAGAATCTTCTGACCCTATGAGATCATGTGACAACCATCCAATGAGGATCTCTGAGTCATGGGTTTGATGTGCTACCTAGTGCTGACATGCTCAAATTTGATTGGTCTGCGTGGTGATGATAGGATTTTTAGTGGGTCCATTTGTTAGAGGGGTCCCAGTCTAATAAATATCTACGGCTGGCATGAAAGCTCAAAGAATCTTTCTGACATATAAGATCATGCGCCCACCATTAGATTGGAATCTAAGCTATAGTGGGACCGTGTCAGAACTTGCCAAGGTGTATGCTTATAGAGTAGTCAAGGGTGAATAAAAGAATGACATGTGGTGGTCCTGGGCCTAGGGTTAGAAAGTATTCCATGAATTAGTGACTAAAGGTATTTCTCATGTTCGCTAGACTTAACCGGGGTCAACTAAAGGTTTAACTGACTTTGTGACTGAAGGGAAAAGGTAACCTAAGATGGACTTGGGGTTCATCCTACAGATGAATGGTTCCTAGGTAAATAAGAGGATCTAATGGTCATGTTTTAAAAGAAGATTGAGGTTTAAATGTCGGTCAAAGATAGAAGAAAGGTGTGGCACCACTCGGTTAGCCGTTAATATTCAAATTTTAAATATTTCTCTGCAGGGTTTTTTGCTAAGTTTTGATCCAATGGTCCATTGTGACAAAATGGGTAGCTAAAAATTTATGATTCAAGGACATTTTCAATTGGGGAAGATGATGACAGGGGTTTGGGCAACCATCTTTGGTCATTTCTTGTTTTTTGAGAGTATCAAATCAGTGCATTCATGGGGAGACTTTGTGCAAAGAGGTAGATGAGTCTGGGTTGCTTGTCTACAAGCTGATTATGAGGTATAGGTAGGGGTGCTCAAAGAATATCTAATTGGCCTTATTGTTATAGAGATGTATTTACGATCAAATTTGATGGGGTAGGGTTTGACTATTGTATTAGAAACCTATGTAACCCTAGTTAGGTTTTGAATCTTGCCTGTGTGCAAGGGAGGATGTATATATTGTATTTTTGGAGCTTTTGAGCTCAGAGTTGGACAATTGTAGAAGAAATTCATCTTTTCTTAAGGGTCATCTATGGTATCATTTCTACCCTCTAGCTTATATAGTTTTAAAGTTCCTATTGATGATAAAAACATTGCAGAGGTATTTTGTGACAATCCTTGATGTCCCTATACTTCCTTGTTTGAGTTATCTCTTATCGGATTAAAGTATATGATGTTTTTTTCAGTGATATCTTAGGGTTCTTGATCCCTCTTACTTTCTATAATTTTGTGTGTTATTGTGTTTGATCTAATTTTAGATTTTGTTGTGGGTATACTTCAGCCCCTTAATAGTCTTTTCTCAATCCTACACCGAGTTGCAGAAGTGAATGTCTTCTTGCAGGTCATAAGTTGTGTCTTATATTCAGGCCCTCCTGTGAAACACTTATGCAAGCCTATTCAGTAAGTTGTGACCAATTAGACCTAAGAATTTCATTGATTCCATTCCTCTATACTAAGATCCAAACCCTAATTTCAGTGTATCACCTACTAGGTAGTTTTCTTTCCAAGTCATTTCCCTTTCCAAGTATTCCTTCTAGCCCTTTCCCTCAAATTTTTACTTTTCATGTCAAGAAGCAAATTCAGGTGATTATCCAAGAGGAACCAACCTAGAACCTAGAGGTCTCATCATAGTTAGCATAGGTCCTACAACCTAGCGATGATTCTCATGTTATACTAGGTTATCAAGAATACAAGAGCTTGAGACAAGGGTGAAAACTTAGTGTATAACAATTTTGGCATGCCCAGTGGGACTAAAAAGAAGTTCATTATTGAAGATTATGTTATCTGTGATATACAGATTACATAATATAGGCTTTTAGAAGTTGTTCTATCAGGTATATTTGGTGACTCCACTAGTTTCAAAGACTTAGACCAACCTTTTTTAAGGTTTATGAAAAATATTGAGACTAGAAGCTCAAAGCCCACCAAATTTTTAGAGTTGCGCTCAAAAGGAAGTCATAAAGGCATGTCAACTCGAAGAACATCCCCTGTAAGGAGAGTTCAATCAACAGCACCTGATACCTCTAAAGGGAGACCTTTTCCCTTTCATTCCAGAAGAAGAGGTAGATCTCTAACCAGAGATCTAGAAGAAGACTCAAATCTAGCAGCAAATACAACTCATATAGTTGCCAATCTTCAAATCACAGCTCCTACAATGGCAAGACCATTTGCATTTGCATCCTTTAATTAGGGAAGTCCATTGAATTTTTCCCAACATCATGATGTGCCCTTGGTGGCACTAAAGAGTATACTAAATTTCACTGGTGAAGGGTAGACAACTACTTTTGAACACATAAGAGATGTGACCACCATCTGCAGCATACACAATATTACTCTAGAGGATGTGGCCACAAAATTATTAGCAGCCTCTCTAAAGGGTAAGACTCTTGAATGGTTTAGAACTTTAACTGATAGTTCTATTACTTCATGGGATGAGTTAGGGGATGCACCGAGTAAACATTTTGAGGATAAATTAGATAACTTGTCTCTAGTTGAGCAGTTAACAACTATTAAGAGAGACCCTCAAGAGAAAATGATAGATTACAATAGTAGATTCCTCAAAACATGGAATAGAATTCTAGTATCAATAAGACCATCAGCTGACCATGCTTTCCTTTATTACTTACAAAGTCTAAATGGTCAAATTTTTGTCATGATCCAGTCTATGGGTTGTACTTCTTTACCCCGGGCCTTTGACATAGTTGTCAAAGCTGAAAATTATTTAATCCAAGCTAGCATGATTGCTAGAAGGCCACCAATGCCCATCTTTCCTAGCCTTCAACCCATTGCACTTGCACAAGTACCCCCATTTACCCCTATTCCCACCATATTGGCACCTCCAGCTAGTACCAATGGTCAAGAGTAGAAGGCAAGTTTCTCTCAAGAGCTGCAAGAGATAAAGAATAGCCAACAAAGCAGTCAGCAAGAGATGACAAACTTGTTGCAGACTTTGACTAAGGAGGTCACGAATTTGAAGAAACAAGGTCAAGGAATCAGACCACCATTTCAGACACAAGGCCAAGGTCCTAATCAGCCATATAAGAATCAAGGACAGCCTTATCAACAAAATAGGCCACCATACCAAGGAGGCTATCAAGGAAAAAGGCAAAGTTAATCAGAGACCATTCCAAGCATATAACCCTGCACCTCTCAATTTTGGAAATCCAGTGAGAGATATGGTTCCTAGCCAAAATAATATGGCTATAGATAATGAATGGTGTTTTCCTTATAATCAGCCTCACAATTAGGCTACATATTCAAATGGATGGATGAACCAAGCTCTAATGGTTCAAAATGCCTCACAAGCTCAATCAGAGGCTTCATCTAGCGGGTCAATGCCTCAACAAGAATCACAAGAAAAAGAGACTGCTCTCTTTAATTGGGAGTAGCCAGATTTTAATGGAGTCAATGATGAAGCTTCTTTTGTTTCTTATACAAGGGCAAACAGAAGAGCTCAAGACATGGAGAGAGTAGATTCCAATGCCAAAGGCACTACATCTATAGAGCCACTGCAACAAGTCAATCCCATCACACCTAAGGAGGCTCCTATCATTACAAGCAAAGAAGGACAACATTCTAAAGAGGTGGAGCCCATCATAGTGAAAGCACAACAAAGAGTACACACTGTGACACCTTTCAATATTGTGGATAACATGAAGAAGGTGAATGTCACCATGTCCAAGTAGCATCTCCAAGGCCAATGCCACACAAGGTAGGAACTCAAATCCACCTCCCTTTTATGTATCTCTAATTATTGGAAAATCTTTAGTACATAATTGTATGGTAGATAGTGGAGCTACTAGCATTGTAATGCCCAAGAAGGTAGATGACCAATTAGGACTAAACTATGAGCCCTTCCAAAAGAGGGTTACCCAACTTGATGGATCCTCAATCAATACTATAGGTTTGGCTAAGGGTACCAATTTAATCCTACATGCTAGTCCTAATTTTTCCATCCTCCTTGATATATATATCATAGATCTCCCTGCATTATTTGTTATATGTTTTTCAAGGGAATTTACAGCCAAGATAGGAGGTTACCTATCTTCTACGTAGTCTCATATGTTATTTTATACAAGTTATGGGAGCAAGGTCACCATCAGGTCAGAACCATTAGCAACACACCATATAGACCCATATGTATCCAATATTATCAATGCAAACTACCCATATTTGATGACAATGACTTCCAAGCTATTAGTGAAGAAAGCAAAAAGATAGACAGTATCCCTAATATTCTTCTAGATGAAAGAGCTTCAAAGGTCCAAGAAAGTCTTGTTTGAGATTTTGGTTTGGGAAGTTATTTAATACAAGAAAATGATGTCATAGAGCCAAGCCTTTCCAAAGAAGATACTGATTCAGAGTGTCAGAGCAATCAGGTTTGAGAACTATTTTTTGATGGAGCTAGAAGTAGACATGGTTCTATTGGTGGTGCTATGCTAGTGTCCCAAAAAGGAGAAAGGTATTATACTACCTTTAGATTCAGTTTCTCCTGCACTAGCAATACTACAGAATATGAAAGTCTAGTCAATGGACTAGAGTGGGCTAGAAAAAGAGAGCTTAAGGCCTTAAAAGTTTATGGTGATAGTGAATTAGTTGTCAGCCAAGTAAGAGGGATAAGTGCAACCAAAAATGACACCTTGAGAGCATACAAGCATAGAGTTTGGGATGCAATTGAAAACTTTTGTGTTTTCAATATTGTTTCTATCCTTAGGAAACTAAATCAAAATGCAGATAGGTTAGTTGCTGTTGGATCTCAGTATGATATCCCAAATAGAATTTCATAAAAGGTGGACCAACAACATATCAAAGTGATTGTTAGACCCTCTATTCTTTATAATGATTTCAATTGGCAAGTCTTTGACAATGATGAACAAATTCTACAATTCTTGTTTGAAGAAGATGTTTTTTCAGAGTGCAATCAAGATAGGCTATCACAAAACTATGGTGATCAAGTGATAAAACTTAAGTCTAATAAGATGCCTAGATGTCTTGTTACATTAGAGGATGTCTTCAACAAGGATGATCAAGTCAAGAAAAACAAAGCTGGCCTAGTAGTTCAACAAGAACATTGTGTTGAATTAGAGTTGGAACTAGGTAGGAGCTTACAATTTGGAAAAGTGAATACTAATTTGGCAAAGGAAGATTACAGACAAATTTTAAAAGAATTCAGTGATGTGTTTGCATGGCAATATGAGGACCTCAAAGGTTTTGATCCTGCCCTTGCTCAACACACTATTGAGTTAGAAGCTAATGCCAAACCAATGAGACGGAAGCAAAGGCCTGTTAATCCCAAGCTTGAGCCACTTATGCATAAAGAAGTACTCAAACTAATAGAAAGTGGTATCATCTACCCCATTAAGCATACTAGTTGGGTTTCCAACCTTGTTCCTATCAGGAAGAAGAATGGGGAGCTAAGGTTATGTGTTGACTTCAGGGATCTTAATAGGGCTTCTCTAAAATACCGCCATCCATTACCCTCTATGGAGAAAATCTTACAATGTGTCTCTGGATCTGAGAGATTTTCATTATTGGATGGCTATTCAGGATACAATCAGATCTTAGTGAATGAAGAGGATCAATACAAGACTACATTTACAACCAAGTGGGGGACCATGGCTTATCAAAAGATGCCCTTTGGTTTGACAAATGCAGGTGCTACATTTCAAAAGGCAATGGATATGGCCTTTAAAAGCCTCATGCACAAATTTGTACTGGTCTACTTAGATGACATAACTGTCTATTAAAAGCATGTAGTAGATCACATCAAACATTTGAGGAAGATCTTTGAAAGATGTAGAGAATCTGGGATATCTCTTAATCCCAAGGAGTGTGTGTTTGCAGTCCATGAAGGAAAATTGTTAGGATATGTAGTATCCAAAGAAGGGACCATAGTAGATCCTAAGAGAATTGCAGCTATCCTAGAGCTACCCCTACCACATCACAAGAAAAGTCTCCAATCTTTCATAGGAAAGATTAACTTTGTTACGAGGTTCTTGCCTAACATTGTAGATTTACTCAAGCCCTTGACATCCATGTTAAAGAAGAGTTCAGCTTTCAGTTGGACCAAAGAAGGGAAAGTCAATTTCCAGGCTATCAAAGAGGCCTTAACAGAAGCCCCTACTCTCCTAAACCCAAATTTTAGTAAGGATTTTATCCTTTATGCTTATGGAGGTCATGAAGCTATATTTGCAATGCTGACTCAAGAAAATTCAGATGGATTGAAGTAGTCTATTACTTTCTTTAGCAAAGGTTTGGAAGAATATGAATAGAGATACTCTTTTATAGAGAAACATGTACTTGCTGTGGTAAAGAGTCTTAAAAAATTTAGATATCTATTGACCCATAGCAAGGTACACTTGAAGGTTACTCATCCAAGTGTCAAAGAATTTTTGCTTTCTGAAGACCTTAATGAGAAAAGAGTTGGTTGGATCACTAAGGTGATGGACTATGATAGATATTAAAACTACTGAGCTGGTTAGAGGAAGAGGTCTTTGTGAGCATTTGGCATCAGATGAAAGTTCAAAGAAATCAGAGAAAATGGATGCATCTCTGGTGGTGCATTCTATAGAAGAACAAGCCAAGGCAACAAGTTGGTTGCCTAATATGATCAATTATTTGAAGATAGGACAATATCCTACAAGTTTGGATTTAGCAAAAAGAAGATATTATAGATTGCAATCTGTTCCTTTTGTGCTGATAGATGGAGTTCTTTTCAGAAAGGATCACAATGGTGTCCTTTTAAGATGCATAGATTCAAAAAAGATAGCTGATGTCCTATTTGAGTTTCATGATGGACCTTCTAGAGGTCTCTTTTCTCCTAGGACTACTACTTTTAAAATCATGAGGGCTGGATACTATTGGCCATCTATCTTTAAGGATAGTCATGACTATGTCAAAAAATGCATCAAGTGTGCCATGTTTGTAGGAAAAGAAAAGCTTACAGCCTTGCCCCTACAGCTGATCAGAATAGAGTAGCCCTTCATGAAGTGGGGTATAGACTTCATTGGAATGATCAATCCTCCATCTAGTGTAGGACATAAGTGGATAATCACTACAATAGATTATTTCACTAGATGGACAGAAGCAATTTCTTTAGAAGAGGCCAATGAGAATGTTGTATTAAGTTTTTATGATGACATAATTCATAGATTTGGCATTCCAAATTCAATAATTTTAGATAATGCATTGGCATTCATAGGTCTCAAAGTCTTAGAGTGGGCAGTCAAGAATGGCATCTATCTAAACACCAGTTCAAATTACTACCCCCAAGGCAATGGTTTAGCAGAATCAACAAATAAGAACCTGATTAGGATAATCAAGAAGACTCTGCAAGATAACCAAAGGGATTGGCATACTAAACTCAAATCTACCTCATGGTTGGACATAATTATTCCAAAGAAGATCATTAGGAATTCCCCTTATGTTTTAGTGTATGGCAGAGAGGCCAAGTTGTCTATCTTAGTTAAATTTCCAGCTCTGGACTTGGCTACTCAATATGCCCTATTTGAAGAAGGAGATCCTTTGTAGATCAAGTATGCTCAGTTGATGGAATTGGAGGAGATCAGAGAAAAATCCATGTAGGATATGGAATTTCATCAGATTCAAACAAAGAAGAGTTTTGATAAAAGAGCCAAGGTTAGAAATTTCAAGGTTGGGGATGTAGTCCTCAAGTGGGATGAATTCAGATCCAGACTTGGCAGACATACAAAGTTTGACTCATTTTGGGGTGGACCATTTGTTATAATGGAGTATAAGGGGTCTAATGCTTTTCAAATATCAAGTCTTGAAGGAGTTCCCCTACATATCTCAGTAAATGGATTCCACTTGAAGCCTTGTTTTGAGGTTAATCCCTCTCTATAAATTTTTGTAAGTATGTTTTCCCCCATTTTCTTTCCCTATTTTCTAGGTTAGTTTCCTACTTTTCAAGAAGTGCCTATGCACAGCTTTAGTTTTGTCTCCCTATGAGAGTTTTGATTTTGAGGACCCCATGCCCAATGAATATGTTAAGGCCACTAGTTTTCAATGTCTAGTAGGCTGACATCCAACAAAAATTGCCAAAATGTTACCCTAATTTTCATATGCATGCAAATTTGGCTTATTTCCATCCCCAAGTCTTTGTTTTTCCCTTGCCAAGCATCCCTAAAATTTTCATGAATTTATCTCTTATTTCCCGGTCTCTGCAAGTTGTTTCATTCCCTGGTCTACAAGTCAAATATTTGAAAAAGTAGCTGTTGTAGGCTTAAAACCCTAAAAACCCTAAGCCTTCTTTCTATTTTGATGTTACTTTATCAGTAACTTAAAGGTCCCAATTCCCATGTCTATATTTTCTTCCTTCGGTTGCTAGTTCTTCTATTCTTTCAGCGGTTACCTTTTCCTTTTGGTGAACTAGCGACTACAGTATTTCTCTTAATCACATGATAAATTGGTCATGTTCTAAAACATTCAGCGACTGGGTGATTTTCCTTTGCTCACGTAGCCACTAAATCTTTCGGTGGTCTTTTGTGTGGGGTCCCAAAAAGAGAAGATCGATAGTTGTCATGAATTGAAATTGGGTCTCTTAGAGGCTCACGATCTTGCGATAGCCACCGATCTTCCCTTTTTCTCAGTGCTTCACGCTTTTGTGGGTCCATTTCCATGTTGTCCCATATGGAAGCTTTTCATTGGCTGAGGGTGACAATTTAGATAATATGTCAGAGTGGTCCCGGTTGACTGAGTCCCTTTTAGATCAACGGCTGGTGCATCTTCTCATGGATTTTTTCTGACACATGAGATTATGCACCGAGCGTCAATTTCATTCTACTATCAGAGCTATCTCATGTGGGTCTTCATTTTTTGATGTGCTTGCTTCTAGTTGGTCCACATTTGTTGAGTCGGCACTTGTCAGTGGGGCCATTTTCTTTCAGCAATTAGAGGTTCTACCATTGTCAGAGGATCGACGGTCAGCATATCTTCGCAGGGGTGGTGTCAAAGGTATGAGATCTTAAGATGACCATCAATTTGCTTTTGTAGAGGCTCTGTCAAGTGGGTCCTTAGTTTAGGAAATGCTTGTTCATTATTGGTTGGCCAGATGATAGCTTGGATATGTCAGTGGGACCGTGTCAGAAAGGCGAAGATCTAGGGTGGCCGTATGATCTCATAGAATCTTCTAACCCTATGAGATCATGTGACAACTATCTGATGAGGATCTCTGGGTCATGGGTTCAATGTGCTACCTAGTGTTGACATGCTTGAATTTGATTGGTCCATGTGGTGATGACTAGATTTTTAGTGGGTTCATTTGTTAGAGGGGTCCTAGTCTAATAAAGATATACGACTGGCATGAAAGCATAAAGAATCTTTCTGACATATAAGATCATGTGCCTGCCATTAGATTGGAATCTAAGCTATAGTGGGACCGTGTTAGAACTTGTCAAGGTGTACGCTTACAGAATAGTCAAGGATGAATAAAAGAATGACATGTGGTGGTCTTGGGCCCAGGGTTAGAAAGTGTTTCATGAATCAGTGACTAAAGGCATTTCTCATGTTCATCGGACTTAACTAGGGTCAACTAAAGGTTTAAACAACTTTGCGACTGAAGGGAAAAGGTAACACAAGATGAACTTGGGGTTAATCCTGGAGATGAACAGTTCCCAAGTAAATAAGAGGATCTACCAGTCATGTTTTAAAAGAAGATTGAGGTTTAAACATCGATCATTGATAGAAGAAAGGTGTGGTGCCACCCGGTTAGCCATTAATATTCAAATTTTAAATATTTCTCTACAAGGATTTTTGCTAAGTTTTGATCCAATGGTCAGTTGCGACAAAAAGGTTAGCTAAAAATTTATGATTCAAGGATGTTTGAAGTTGGGGAAGATGATGACAGGGGTCTAGGCGGCTGTCTTTGGTCATTTCTTGTTTTTTGAGAGTACCGAATCAGTGCATTCATGGCGAGACTTTTTGCAAAGAGGTAGATGATTCTAGGTTGCTTGTCTACAGGCTGATTATGAGGTACAGGGAGGGGTGCTCAAAGAATATCTGATCAGCCTTATAGTTACAGAGATGTATTTATAATCAGATTTGATGGGCTAGGGTTTGATTATTGTATTAAAAAGCCATATAACCCTAGTTAGCTTTTGACTCTTTCTTGCATGCAAGGGAGGATGTATATATTGTATTTTTGGAGCTTTTGAGCTTAGAGTTGGACAATTGTAGAAGAAATTCATCTTTTCTTAAGGGTCATCTATGGTATCATTTCTACCCTCTGGCTTATACAGTTGTAAAGTTCCCATTGATGATAAAAACATTGCAGAGGTATTTTGTGACAATACTTGATGTCCCTATACTTCCTTGTTTGAGTTATCTCTTATTGGATTAAAGTATATGATGTTTTTTTTAGTGATATCTTAGGGTTCCTGATGCCTCTTTCTTTCTATAATTTTCTATGTTATTGTGTTTGATCTGATTTTAGATGTTATTGTTGGTATACTTCAGCCCCTTAATAGTCTTGTCTCAATCCTACACCGAGTTGTAGAAGTGAATGTCTTCTTGTAGGTCATAAGTTGTGTCTTATATTTAGGCCCTCCTATGAAACACTTATGCAAGCCTATTCAGTAAGTTGTAAACTATTAGACCTAAGCCTTTCATTGATTCCATTCCTCTATACTGAGATCCAAACCCTAATTTTGGTGTATCACCTAGTAGGTAGTTTTCTTTCAAAGTCATTTCCCTTTCCAAGTATTCCTTCTATCCCTTTCCTTCAAAGTTTTACTTTTCATGTCAAGAAACAAATTTAGGTGATTATCCAAGAGGAACCAACTGACAACCTAGAGGTCTCATCATAGTTAGCATAGGTCCCACAACCTAGAGATGATTCCCATGTTATACTAGGTTATCAAGACTATGAGAGCTTGAGACAAGGCTGCAAACTTAGTGTATAACAATTAAATTTATAACATATCATGCTTCCATTCATCCAACTTTTAGATTTTCTTCTAAAATGAGTTTTCATGCAGTTTTCTCCAATATGTCCATACTTACCACAATAATGGCAACTGTACCAAGTGTTGTAATCCCAATTGTAACTCTTACACTATGTGACTGGCTTTGTTTTCTCATTAGTTGACCACCTTGGTCTAGATCGGCATTCGTAAGATTTGTGCCCATACTTCTTAGAATTGAAACAACTTCCTTGAAACTTGGGTGAGGTGGATGAAATGTTATCTTTAGATCTACATTCATGTGCTCGATGTCCATGCTTCTTGCAGTTAAAATAATGTCCATTAAACTTAGGTTTAGAATCAATCTTACCATGTTTTCTTTTGCATATGTTGGCTATATGTCTTGGCTTCCCACAGTGATGACATGTGGGTTTTTTATTCTTTGGTTTAGCAATCTTCTATTTTCCATCTTTTGATGATTCTCCTTCTTTAGTAGATGATTGATCATTCAGTCCAAGTCCAGATCTATCACGAGATCTCCTAGGTGACCTTAACAATTCTTCAAAATACTTTGTAGCTTCATTAGGTTTGTTCATCCTTTCATTGATTTCTTTCACAGTTCTCAACTCATGTTTCAGCTGATCATTTTCATGTTTTAGTTGATTGTTCTCCAAGTCTTTCATACCCAATTCTTGGTTGGCCAGCAGTAGTTGATTTACCATATCTAGTTGATTATTAGTCAACCTTTGTATATCACCTGTTCTTTCATCTAGCCTTATTGAAATTTGTCTTTCTTCTTCTTCATGCATTGCCTTATCATCTTCAGCTTTCTTTTTCTACTCCACTACTTCACAGAGTCTAATAGATTGAATTTCTTGCTCTCTCTTTAGAGTCTTGATTTCATCATTCAGTATGATATTTTTCTCCATCAGTTCTTTCATGGCTTTGTCATTTTCTATAGAATTAATAGTATGAAATAGTCCAGTGCTGTCTTCTTCCTTGTACAATGGCTCACTTTATTGAATAGCAATTTCTCTTCTTTTGCTCAAGGATTTCTTTAATTCCCCTTTGGCTACTTCCAGCTATTGCAATGCTAGTTGGACTTCAATCTTTTGATTCTCTATGAATTTTCCCAATTTGTAAACTTCCATCTTAAGATCTTTTCCTCAAGTGGTTAGACTTTCCTATGAGAAAACCTTTTCTCTGATACCAATTGTTGGAAATACAAATGGGAAAGTAGTATTGAGAGGGGGGGTGAATTAGAACTTACTAACTTGTATTCCTTTAAACTGTTAGAACTTTATGCATCAAGTAAAAAAAACTTGAACAATCTAGGTAATATATCATATCAAACAACATACGTGAAATCACACATAACACAATAGATTTGGTAACCAATAAACCCTTGAAAGGTAAAACTGGGGTGAGGATGACACCCACAAATCTTCACTACTATAGATAATAAAGTTTGCTTGTTAGGGCTTACAAAATTTGATCATATCATGATCTACCCTGTGAGAGGTCTACTCTATTAAAAGCTAAGAGACTTATTCAGTCTACCTTGTTAAAGGATTTATAAACTTACAATAAAGTAAGCACTCAGTAAAGAGATTTACAAAATTCTGCTAAGACTACTTGATTAAGATATTTACCCTGATACACTGGCTAAAATGTCTCAGTATATGATCCTTCAGTTTACACTGATATGCTGATAAGAGATAGTCTATTTACTATATGATTGTGATATCTTCTATCTAATATTTCTTGACTCTATCCTTTCACTACTTTGCTTAGTCACTGAACTCTATCTGAATACTTCTCCTGATTATTTCCTCATACTTACAGTATTCAATTGATCTCAATGTCTCTAATTTTCTCTTTGATTCACACCCATCTCTATCCTAGATCTTCCTTTATATAGTAGCAAAAATATTTTACCATTACAAGATCTACGGTCCAAATATATTCCTATTGCCGCCTATACTATACAATTTTTTGATTTGCTAAAGGTTATACATAGGGATCAATGATAGGAATATGGATGCATAACCACCTCCGTGATTACCTCAATAGACAATATACAAAATATAATTATCACCAAAAATGGTTTACCTCGATCATTGTGCCATTCTAGACTTCTATGCCAATTCTGGCTAACTCAGCAAAAGTTATCCCTAGCACTCGGCATCAACTGTCCTTGGCATCTATTGTACTCAACATCTATTGCACTTGACAATAACTATACTGGGCATATTACAAACATATTTTGACCATGACTTAACTAAACAGTACTACTGCTTGATAAGTATACAATACAAAACTCGGCCTATACAAAATGACTCGGTCGCAATGATGACCGACCATCCTTGCCTAGATATATGACTAAGTGTAAGACACTAATAGTCAACAAAATTATAGAGATCTACATGGTCTAGGTTAGGTTTCCTGGGTTGCCTCTAGAATATTGGAATGAGGGGGTTTTGAAAGGCTTAGCTTCTTCATTTAGAGGAGAACTCATTTCAATCGATTCTATGATGACAGCCAAGTCCAGCCTTGTCTTTGCTAGGATCTTTGTTAATATTGGTCAGTTTGACAATCTTCCCTTGGTTATCAGTATAAACTCTAAATTGGGTCAGTGTAAATGGGAGGTGACTTTCAAATCACTTATGTTTTCCTTCTTTGTCTATCACAAAATGGGCCACTGGGAAAAACATTTCCCAAAGAAAACTCCTAAGGTTTCTCCGCTAGTAGATTCAGAACCTAAAAAAACTACTAGACAACTCTGGAAGGAGGTGAGAGGTGACAATAGCAGTATTAATGAAACTTTGATGGAGAAAGTGGATTCTAACACTACTCCAATTTTGGAGGAGGGTGAAATAGCAGAACCAGTATCACATGTGTCGGACTCAGTCAGTATTTCCAATAAGGAGGTTGTCTCTAATGATAATATCTAGAAGATCCATGTTTCTTTTGAAACCCTTGAGAAATTAGTGGGTGGGGGTCTCTCTGATGAGGATTCAGTCCTAATGGTGGTGTTGGTTCCTATTCTGGAAGAGGTGTCTAAGATAGGACCTTCGGTGGACAAAGTTTTTATTGAAGATCTAAAAAATGATGAAGATGACTCATCTTCTATTCTTGATACCCTTTCAAGATGCAGTGATGAAGATCCTACTACTAGAGAAGAACCTACTGATGGGAACAAAAGCTAGACTATTCAAAAAGGGAAGACATAGAAAAAGAAAGAGAAGAAAATAGAACCTTCTACTCTAGGCTCCAAGGGAGTTACCACTTGAAGCAAAGAAGATGGGGGATCCAAGCTAAAAGTGGATGTAGGATCTCACAAAATTTTTCAAGGAAGATATACCAACAATGAAATCAGAGAGAAGGAAAGAAAAAAGGACATTGTGGATGGTAAGAAACTTACTATCCAGGGAGTTTGTACTCCGGTTAAGAAATGAAGCTCATTTCATGGAACATAAGAGGGTTCAATGCCCCTCATAAACAAGAAATTCTCAAGAATCTCGTAAGAGATCACAAAAATGATATCAATTTTGTTCAAGAAACTAAGATGGGTAAAGAGAAGGTGTAAAAAATTAGAATCTTTAAAAATAATGGGGTTGTTGGCTTTAGCTCAAAAGGGTCTTTGGGAGGGGTTGCTATTTTCTAGAATCAAAGTCATGTTAGGGGTTCTACGGTTTTAGAAGATCTGAACTACATCAGCATTAACTTTGTTCATCTTAAGATGGACTTTGAATGGGTTGCTACTACTATCTATGCCTCTAATACCAAAGCTGGTAGATTCCATTTTTGGAGGAAAATTGATAATCATAGAAACACTTTCTAGGAGCTTCCTTGGATGATCATTGGGGACTTCAACTGCCCTCTAAAAGACAATTAGAAGTTTGGTGGGGTGGATAATCAGAGTCATTTGGATGGTAGAATAGAGCTTATGGAATTTATTAACAAACAAGCTCTTTTTGATATGGAGCTTCAAGGTGTCAATTTTACTTGGTCTAATAGAAGGATCGGTCAAGACCTTATCCAAGTGAGATTGGACTGTGCTTTGATTACTGGTTGTTGGTTAAATATTTTGGGTGTACACTATCTTCCCTTTCTAATATTGGTTCTGATCACTTCCCTATATGTTTTAGTATAGACCTAATTACTGCGGAGGGTCACCCGCCCTTCATGTTTGACAAAATGTGGGTGGATCATCTAGACATTGAGTGGCATATCAAAGACTGGTGGAATGTTAATATTCAAGGTACTGCCATGTTTAGAGTGGTTAAGAAACTTCTCAGTGTTAAATAGAATGTGAAGATGTGGAGCAAAACTATTTTTGGTGATATTTTTAAATCCAAAAGTCAACTTAAAAAGGATCTTGACATGATTCAGAATACTATCCAATAGTTTGGGTTGATGGCAGAGTTGAGGGACAAGGAGGAAAGCATCCTCACTAAAATGCATAACATTATTTCCAAGGAAGAAGAATAGTGGAGTTAAAGATAAAGGTCTATTTTTCTCAAAGCTAGGGATAAGAATACTAGATTCTTTCATTTATCTGCTTCAAAACATAGAGCTTCTAATAGAATATCTAAACTCAAAGTGGAGGAAGGGGAAATTCCCAATAATAAAGATATTTCTAAGGCTATGATTAATTTTTTTCTCTTCCTTGCTCTCCAAAGATCCTAATCTTGATTTGGAGAATCAAAATATCCTTATTGATAACATTCCTACCATTTTCAATGATTCTACTAATCGTGCTCTTCTTGATAAATCCCTTGGTCTGGATGGGTTCCCTATGTTGTTTTTTCAAAAAAATTGGCATATTATTGAAGTGGACATCAGCAATGCTGTTAAAGAATTCTTTGGAGAGAAATCTCTAGTCAAAGAGATTAATGTGACCTTTCTTGATTTGATTCCTATGAAGCGTGGAGATGATTCGGTGGATTCCTTTAGACCAATTAGCTTATGTAATTTTGTGTACAAAATTCTTTCTAAAGTTTTGACCTCTCGTTTGCTGGTTATTCTCCCTCAGAAAATTTCTCTACAACAAAGTGGCTTTGTGCCTGATAGGTAGATTCTTAATTTGATAATGAAGGTTCATGAGGTTATCCACTCTACCCAAGTCTCTCTTAATTTTGGTTTCCTTCTGAAATTGGATCTTTCGAAGGCTTATGATCAGGTGGATTGGGATTTTCTGATCAAGGTTTTGAGATCTTTGGTTTTGGTGATAAATTCCTTAAACTGATTTATTAGCTTATTAGCACTTCTACAGTTGCTATTTCTATCAATGGTTCTCCATCTAGGATTTTCAAACCTTCCAGGGGCCAAAGGCAAGGAGCTCCTCTTTCTCCTATCCTTTTTTCTATTCTAGCTAAATGTTTGGGGTGCCTTTTTTAGAAGATTGTTTCCAATGGGTCTTTTAAAGGCCTTTCCCCTTCTTTGACTTCCAATCCCTATTCACATGAATAGTTTGTGGATGATACTATCATTATGGGTTTCTCTTCTATTCAGGAAGCCAAGACTATTAAAATTTCTCTTTCTACCTATTCTCTTGGTTTAGGTCAATCCATCAATTGGGATAAGAGTTCTTTATTTTTTATTAATAGCCCTAAGGACAGGTAGTATAGAATTTCTAGAATCATAGATTTCAGAATTGACTCTCTTCCTACTACCTATCTGGATCTTCCTCTTGGTCTAAAACCTCCAGACTCCTTTTGGGCTGGTATTGTTGATAGATTCAATAGGAAGCTAGCTGGTTGGAAAGGAGCCATTCTAAGTCAAGTTTGAAAACTTAAGCTCTTAAAGGCCTCTTTGCAAAGCCTCCCTATCTCTGCTCTTAGTCTTTTTAAGATTCCTTGTAAATACAAAGATATCATTGAAAAAATGTAAAGAGAGTCTTTGTGGTCAGGAGTGGAATAAAAAAAGACATTGGCTTTAGTTGCTTGGGATAGGGTCTGCACTCCCAAAAAGTGGGGGGGGGGGGGGGGGGGGGGGGGGTTTGGGAATTCTCCCTCTAAGAGTCACTAACATAGCGCTGCTGGCTAAATAGATTTGGAGAATTTTTGGGGAAAAAAGAGAATGGAATAATATCATCCATAGAGAATATCTCTGCTCTTTTTCCCATATTTTTGAATTTTGGGAAACAAATTTGAAATTGCAAGGTTTTTTTTATTTGGAACTATATTTAGAATGCTAAGGATGTTTCCTTTAAAGGGGCTACGTGGTTTTTAGGAAATGGTAGAAGAATTTGATTTTGGGAGGATTGTTGGATTAAAGACTATCCCCTAAGATCTGTCATCACTTTTCAACCCTTCATCAACCAGTGCATTTAGAGATACAGAGCTAGGGTCAGGAACTACTAGAGGAATGGCTCATGGATTGATCTCTCCCTTGTGAATGAATGGTTAAAGCCTTTAATGCTAGATCTCTTGATCTAGAAGGTTAAGAATTATAGAGAAGATAAGCTGCTTTGGGGAATCCTTCCTTCTAGAATCTTCATGGTTGCTTCCTATTCTAAGCTTTTATTGAAACAACTAAATCCTCTACCCTTTTGGGCTCAGGTGTGGGATAAAACTTTAATTCCTAAAATTAACATTTTTTTCTAGTTAGTTTTGCAGAATAAAATCCTCACTATTGATAATCTCTAGAAATGGGGAATGATGTTGAGTAATAGATGTTTATTGTGTATAAAAGCTGAGGAATCGGTTTTTCATCTATCCATTGATTGTAGTTATGCTTGGGAGCTTTGGAACCTGTTATTACAATATTGGCAGATTAAGTGGTTTTTTCCTAATAATATGGAAAGTTTTTGTAAATAGTGGAGAAAAGTCGATGCCCCCATTGATAAACATCTATGGAATATCATACCTCTCCATGTAACATGGAGGTTATGGAGAGGATGTAATGACAAAGTCTTTAGTAATATTGAACTTCCACCCAAGGTGATAGCTGAGAAGATTAAGAGAAGCATTAAGGAAAACTTTAAAATGTCATCTAGTAGGATGTTGGATTTCAATGCTATTGATATGGGCATAGGGATAACAAATAAAAATCCTAATCCTAGGGAGAATGACATCTGGCTTTCTCCTTTACTAGGATGGATAAAAATAAATTTTGACAACACTGCTAAGGGCAATCCGGGCCCAGTGGATTATGGTGGTCTCATCCGTGATGACATGGCTAATTGTCTGGCTGTGGTGGTGATGCCTATTGGGGTGAAAAAAAACTACATGGTGGAGGCTATGATCCTTCTTCAGGCGCTTAAAATTGTCAAGAAAAAAATGGCTCAGAATGTTTGGATTGAGGATGAATCAATGAATATTTTAAAATGCATCAGAGACAAGACTAAGCCATCATGGACCATTAAGGAGATAATCAAGGAGGCTAGGGTCATTATTAATTCATTTAAACAAGTCATTATATCTCACGTCTATCAGGAATCAAATTGTACCACTAATAAGTTGGCCAATTTTGCAGTTAAATCCAAGGATCTCATCATTTGGCATGATTATGAAAATCTCACCATTGATATGAAAGCCAAGTTGGCCTTTGATAGGTCCCAAAGCAAAAGGGTGGATTGGGTGTATCTTGAGAAGTTATGATGATTATACACATTTTAGAGAAATAGAGGAAAATTATTATGGAAAGTGGTGTCTTTCCCAAGAGTACTAATTGCAGACACAAGTTAACCTTTGTTAACTTCAAAGTTGAATATTATTGCAACAATCGATATTTCTCTACAATTACTATTGTCTTTGTTAGCTGTGAAATCATGGGAGGAGGGCTAAACTATAAATAGCCAAAGGACTATGCTAAATGGAAAAAAAATGTCAGAGGCCTAGTATATTCTCACTAAGGGGGATCTTACTACCTACATGGAAAGATTGCATGAGGTGAAAGATAGTGCTACAAAATTATTTGTTGAGTCCTAGAGAGATGGGGTCATCACTATGGGGGGTATCACTATGAACATCATGGAGGATTTCATTGCTGGGGTGTCTCGACCTAGCACTGAGGCTATCAAATTTTACCATGATAGAAAAGTCTCGTGAAAGGCCATTCAACGCTTTCCCAAGAGCAAGGAGGACAAAAAAAGCCTGGTGAAAGAGTCTTGAGGACACTATGATGTGGCTTTGTTCAAAGAAATGTGGGCGATGGTTATTATGGTGATTATGGAATATGTTACCTTGGATGGTAGGTTCAAATGGCCCATTCCTACCACTTTGTTTTTCTTTGTCATTTTCATCATAAAATTAGGGCGTCCTTGCCTTTCTATATTCTTTAGTCCCTCTATTTGAGTATTTCCCAACATAAAATGGAGAAGAAACCCATTCTTCATGAAGGGTTGATTCTTCTAATTGTTGAATATATTAAGAAGATTACTAGTGCTAGCCCTGTCATTACCTTGTCCAAATTTGGTTCAGGTAAAAAAATAATTAGGGACGTTATTTTAAAAGAGAAGAGTGCCTTAGGTAAAAAATTAAGGAAGGATAAGGAGGTTGCTATGGATACGGATACCTCTACAAATAGTGTGGATTGCTATGATGACATGGCCAATTCTACTTAGGAAGATAGTTACTCTTCAACCTCGGTCTTGAATTCAGCTTCGGAGGAGAATGACAACACCAAAGAAGAGGTTATAGGTACTATGGAAATGGGTAAAACCTTTGGTATCAAGAGTTACAATGAGGATGATTAGAATGAGGAGGATGTGGGTGGTCAGAAGGTACCCATTCTTCTAGATTATGATAGCTGTAAAGATCACGATGTGCCCATATCCCCTAAACTTGAAGTCATCATGGAGGTTAGGCTAGATAATCAGAAGGAAGCTATGGAGGTGGAGAATAATTCCCCTACCATGGAGATGGCTTTGCCTAGGGTGGAGAAAGAGAATGCTCCTAGTAGTTCTTGGAACATTCCTTTCATCAAAATAGTGGACATGCAGGAACAAAATGTTCAATTGCTGAGGCAAGATATGGATGATAAAATTGACCCCCCCTTTGGGGTACTCCAAACTGCCAAAGTTTCTTCCATGTATTCTTTTCATTTAATGAAATGGGTGTTCTAGGAGATCAAGAATTTAAACCCAAAGCATTGCACCATTTCTGCTAAGGTGGATTCTCTGTAGGAAATACTAGAGCCTGGCTCAAAAACTATGGTGGACAAGGTCACCAATGATGGGGATAAAAAAGTGGAGGAAATACAAGCTAGAATGGAAACTATGGAGAATGTGATGAAAAAACATATGCATGACAACAACAAATTTATGGGTTCGGCCATGGATTGTTTTATGATCATTAAAGATGAGTTGGATGCTGGCTCCCCCAGCAAAAAACTTGATGAGGTTACTGAGGACTTGGAAGAGGAAGGCTTGGGAAAATGCACTAGATCGGCAAGAAGGAAGAAAATTCAAGAAAGAATCCAGGAGCTCTCTGATTTCAATGTAGCGATAGAGAAGATATCTAAGGTGAAGCAAGAAGCTGATGAGAATCGTAAGGAGTTTGTCTAGTGCACTGGGTTCCTAGTACTGGCTGTCTATTTTTTTGCTGGTGTTCAGTTTTTTATTTTTTTGGTTGTTTTGCTGGTTATGGTTATAGCAGACTGGTCCCCAGTCCTGTCTCTTTTTAGTGTGCTTTATCATCAAACTTTTATTCTTGCTTGTACGGGGTTTTGAGTCCCCTTTAAAACCTATTTTTTCCTACAATCAAAAACATAAGTGGCCTTACATGCTACATCTATACCTTGGGGCCATTACAAAAAATAATTATGTCACAAATGTATTTTCATGCCATCATGCAAAGTCTACCTTTTTCGCTTGTACTATTTCTTTGTCATCTGTCTTCATAGGTACTCATAAGTCTTTAACTCTTTTTCGATACATCTAAAACCAAAGAGATCACATATGGGTCTATCCAGGATCATAGTATGCTAAAAAGTGGTGATGTGAAAAAGAAGTCTTGATTGATAGACTCTTTGAAAAACAACTATAACTTTCAAACAATATAACATTTTTGAAATCTAAAATATACATCACATTCCATGCTTCACCTAGTGAAATAATAATAAATAATTATTGTTGGAAATTTGGGTGAGCTGATTACATAGATGTTGTCATTATGGAAACATATGATCCACATGAAGATTGCACAGGTCAGAGAGCAAGTATGACAGAGCACATTGCAAATTTGTCTAAGTGTGAGACAATGTTTTTACCTGTGAACCTGGACATAGTTTTTGTTTGCGATGTTGATTGGAGTAAGTTCAGTGTTTGCATACTCAAAAATAGACTCTATGATGTCTATTAAACACTCATATTAGAGTAGAAGTTAGTACGGCATCTATGAAAGAAATTAGGGTAGTTTTACCAAAGACAGTGTCAAGCTGATAGGACAGAATATGAAAACAGAACTAGTAAAGAGTTAAGGGATTATTTTGTTTATCAAAATAATGACTTAACAATATAAAGAAGATGAAATCCTCAATTTTAACTCTTGGATAAAGTTATTTGTATAAATTTAATTTTAATTTTAATTAAGAGAGAAAAAAATGAAAAAGAAGAAAGAACACAATAGTGTGGACAAGTGATATGATGCGAAATATATGAAGCATATGTAATAGTGATAGTAAAGAGCAGTGAAGAGATATTGATGCAAGTAGTATAAGGTTATGTATCCTAACCTATTTTTGTAATCAGTTTATATTGTACATTACTTGTTTGGGTAGTGGGCTCATCTGGTAATCACATTTTGTACTACCAACTCCTAACAGGGTTGAGGCTTCTAACAAGGCCTATAGTTCCTTAATCAAGATTGGTACACTATATGCTTGTAATAGACTCCTAACAGGGTCAACATTCTTAACAAGATACTTTTGATTAGTGGATCTTTGTGGGTACCATCCCCACCGGGGTTTTCCCTTGGACAGGGTTTCCTCGAGAAAAAATAATGTGTTATGAGTTCTTTATTATTATGCGTGTTGTTTAGCTTCTTATGTTATGCATGTATAAAGATAATCTATTATATCAATAAATGGGAAAAAGTTAAAAGTTTTAGAATACTGATTCACCCTGCCCCCCTTCTCAGGATTCCCTATTTCTAACAATTGGTATCAGAGCTTAGTTACTTGGAAAAGAATCATTCAAGGAAAGCCTAGCAGCTTGAGTAAGCCCTCTATGGATATGGATCAACTAAAGAAGAATCTTCAGGAAGCTCTTGAATAGATTGACTTTCTTACTATTGAAAAAGATACTTTGAAAAGAAAGTATGATGATGCAAAGAACATCATTGAGAAACTAAAAAACAAATTGGAACATCCAAGATTTGAAAAGGAATCTGAAGTTTTTATTAAATATTGTGATGACAATTTAGAAAAAGAAAATGAGATCATTAAGCATGAACTGAAGATAGAAAATTTGAAGCTTAGTTTGAAAGATGGAAATGGCAAGAATGAAGCAAATCTAAAATTTGAGAATGAAAGTCTAAAGACTGAAAATGAAGGACTAAGATCTAAACTTTGTAAAGTAACATTTGAACTTGAGAAAGTCAATTTGCAAGATGATGAACTTGAGAAATACAATAAGATTGTGAAAGTTGAACTGATTGAATCCAAACAACAACTTGAAAGCCTATATTCAAGTAGTGAGAAGATTGATGAACAAATATCTTATCAAAAACCATTCTATGATAAGATTGGTCTTGGATTCAACACTTTTAAACAAAATGATGAAAGAAAGGAACCAGATCTGAAAATATCTGAAAGCATAGATGAGCAGAAGTCTGATGAGATCGACAAATCTAAAGTTACGCCTAAAGAAGAAGAATCATAGAAGCAAGAGGAATCACCCAAAGGTATGTAAAGAGAATTCAAAGGTAGATGTTTTGCTTGTAATACTATTGTTCATATGAAGAGAGATTGCACAGGTAAACAATTTAAACCTCTTAATGGTTATTCTTACAATTGTCATGGTTTTGGACATAGAGCTATTGAATGTAGGAAACCTAAATTTATTGAGAATAATGATGGTAGTAGAATGTTTAGGAATACTAACAATGCAGATAAGAAACCTACTAAAGATATGAATAAAAGAAATGGAGTAATATGTTATAGATGCAATAAGGTTGGACACATTGCTAGAAACTATAGATCACAAATCAATCCCTAGACCAAGATATGGAAATAATAGAATTATTTTTCAGATATGCAACAAGATTGGACATACAACAAGGTTTTGCAGAATGAAAAATAGATTTTTTCATTCTAATCCTAATCCCAGAAATCATGCAAGAAGAAATGAAGATGCAAGTAACAGTCAGAAAGGTTGCAGTAGTAATTCAGATGAAGTGAAATTTATCAAAATCATAGATCAAGGAGACATATTCAACATTGAAGGTAATTAGCAAGGTGAAGTATTGAAAGGTAAGAATGAATCTTTACCTGACCTATCTCAAAGTACTTAATTTATATAAATTGTAGTAGAATAGGAACTTAGATTAGTGTAGAAGTAGATATATGATGAACTGAGTCTTGCTGAGTTAATGCAAGGTAGTTTATGATGTTCTAATGCTATGGTTAAGAGTGCAAAGAAAAATATTATGTTTTGCGAGATTGCAAGAAGTTTTAAGTTTTGCAAGTTAGCAGAAACAACTTTTTGAAAAGAAGCACCAAAAGAATTGAATGCAATGTTAGATCTAAGTGAGATTGAATTAATAAAAGGTTATGATCGATATTATTTGATCATCAAAGAAAACTAAAGTGTCAAGGAGGTCAAAGAGAAGTGATTGAAAGCATTTTGCAAGGATTTGGAGAAGAATTTTGTGCTGAATCTACGCAAGCCCTAAAATCATGAAATTAAGGTATTTTACTTGACAAATCTTTGAATCAGTA
Source organism: Chamaecyparis obtusa (assembly GCA_027943335.1). Taxonomy (NCBI): domain Eukaryota; kingdom Viridiplantae; phylum Streptophyta; class Pinopsida; order Cupressales; family Cupressaceae; genus Chamaecyparis; species Chamaecyparis obtusa. The sequence goes on along the minus strand of BSBK01006157.1, from coordinate 112,329 downwards.
AAGGAATTTGAAGAAATCATGGATGTTTCTTTAATACATAATGTCAAAGATAAGAATAGACCTAAATTGAAAAGGGAACTAATAGAACCCTTGGAAGATGACCCTAGGTTTTCATTATCATCTATACCAGATAGAGTTTTACATTTAGAAAATGTCAAAAGTTATCTTGGATGCAAACTAGAGATAGTTAGTGATAGTGATTTAAAAAATGAATATCAGAAGATTTACAATCAAGATATGACACTGAAACAAGATTTTGAATATTTGGAACATAATGAAATTGTTAAGTATGGACTATAGTATGAATTTGATAATGAAGAATGCACTACGATTATCTTGAGTAGAATTCATAATGGAAAGTTTTGGCTAGAAGATAGAGTGATAGATATTACAACAAATTTGATTCATGAAGTCACTAGATTATCTAAAACTGGAGCTATTCCTTTAAATGAGAGAAACGTGAGGAAAATAGTCATTCATAACACAAACTCATCCTATAATGGTACAAGAATTGTTATTAGTAAGATCAAACAAGATGATGTGAGATACTTATACAAGATCCTAACTACTAAGTTTTGTGAAAATTCAAGAGAGGATGACATGGCAGCTGGAATGGTACATGTAGCCTATGTAATGTGTGTTGATAGGGCACAAGTTGATATGTGTGAAATTATAATAATTAAATTTTTTGATAACTTGGAGAAGATTAAGAAAACTAAGTATACATAGTTTAGGTTGTCATCCATAATCACATATATGTTTTTTCATCTTTTGAGGAGATTTCCTTACACCATTGGAAATGACTAGAATGATGGACAAAATACAATGGAAATGATTAATCTAGTGTATAGAAGACATGTTATTGATAGTGTAAATGAGAATGAAGTACTGGTTATTAATACATTTCAGAATATTATGTCTAGCAGATCAAGGATCCCTAAGTCTCTTGTTGAAAAATATAAAAATGATATATGTTTTATGGTGGATACCGACTTTACCTATATTAAATGAGTGGAGCCTAGAATAGAGTTCATAGACCCTTTTGGCTATGAGATATCTTAGGTTTTAGAAGATCTGAACTGCATCAGCATTAACTTTGTTCATCTTAAGATGGACTTTGAATGGGTTGCTACTATTATTTATGCCCCTAATACCAAAGCTGGTAGATTCCATTTTTGGAGGAAAATTGATAATCGTAGAGACACTTTCTAGGAGCTTCCTTGGATGATCATTGGGGACTTCAACTACCCTTTAAAAGATAATGAGAAGGTTGGTGGGGTGGATAATCAGAGTCATTTGGATGGTAGAATAGAGCTTATGGAATTTATTAACAAACAAGTTGTTTTTGATATGGAGCTTTAGGGTGTCAATTTTACTTGGTCTAATAGAAGGATTGGTCAAGACCTTATCCAAGTTAGATTGGACCGTGCTTTGATTACTAGTTGTTAGTTAAAATTTTTTGGGTGTACATTGTCTTCCCTTTCGAAGATTGGTTTTGATCACTTCCCTATATGTTTTAGTGCAGACCTGATTACTACGAAGGGTCATGCAGCCTTCAGGTTTGAAAAAATGTGGGTGGATCATCTGAAGATTGAGAAACATATCAAAGAGTAGTGGAATGTTAATATTCAAGGTACTACCATGTTTAGAGTGGTTCAGAAACTTCTCAGTGTTAAATAGAATGTGAAGATGTGGAGAAAAACTATTTTTGGTGATATTTTTAAATCCAAAAGTCAACTTAAATAGGACCTTGACATGATTCAAAATACTATCCAATAGTCTAGGTTGATGGTGGAGCTGAGGGACAAGGAGGAAAGCATCCTTGCTAAAATGCATAACATTATTTCCAAGGAAGAAGAATATTGGATTCAAAGATAAAGGTCTTTTTGGCTCAAAGTTGGGGATAAGAATACTAGATTCTTTCATTTATCTACTTCAAAACATAGAGCTTCTAATAGAATATCTAAACTCAAAGTGGAGGAAGGGGAAATTTCCAATAATAAAGATATTTATGAGGCTATGATTAATTTTTTTCTCTTCCTTGCTCTCCAAAGATCCTAATCTTGATTTGGAAAATCAAAATATCCTTCTTGGTAACATTCCTTTGATTGTCAACAATTCTACTAATCCTACTCTTCTTGATAAATCCCCTGGTCCAGACAGGTTCCCTATGTTCTTTTTTCAAAATTTTTGGCATATTATTGAACTGGACATCAGCAATGTTGTTAAAGAATTCTTTGGAGCCAAATCTCTGCTTAAAGAGATTAATGCGACCTTTCTTTCTCTGATTCCTAAGAAGCCTGGAGCTAGTGCAGTGGATTCCTTTAGAGCAATTAGCTTACATAATTCTGTGTACAAAATTCTTTCTAAAGTTCTAACCTTTCATTTGCTAGTTATTCTCCCTCAAAAAATTTCTCTGCAACAAAGTGGCTTTGTGCCTATCTGGTAGATTCTTGATTCGATTATGAAGGTTCAGGAGGTTATCCACTCTACCCAGGTCTCTCTTAATTTTGGTTTTCTTCTGAAAATGGATCTTTCGAAGGCTTATGATCAGGTGGATTGGGATTTTTTTATCAAGGTTTTGAGACCCTTTGGTTTTGATGATAAATTCGTTAAACTTATTTATCATCTTATTAGCACTTGTACAGCTTCTATTTTGATCAATTGTTCTCCATCTAGGTTTTTCAAACCCTCTAGGGGCCAAAGGCAAGGAGATCCTCTTTCTCCTATCCTTTTTTTCTATTATGGTTGAATGTCTGGGGTGCCTTTTTCAGAAGATGGTTTCCAATAGGTCTTTTAAAGGCCTTTCCCCTTCTTCGACTTCCAATCCTTGTTCGCATGAACAATTTGTGGATGATACTATCATTATGGGTTTCTCTTTTATTCAGGAAGCCAAGACTATTAAAATTTCTCTTTCTACCTATTCTCTTGGTTCAGGTCAATCGATCAATTGGGATAAGAGTTCTTTATTTTTTATTAATACCCTTGAGGATAGGCAGTATAGAATTTCAAGAATCACAGGTTGTAGAATTGACTCTCTTCCTGCTACCTATCTGGGTCTTCCTCTTGGTCTAAAACCTCCAGACTCCTTGTGGGCTGGTATTGTTGACAGACTCAATAGGAAGCTAGCTGGTTGGAAAGGAGCCATTCTAAGTCAAGCTGGCAAACTTCAGCTCTTGAAGGCCTCTTTGCAAAGCCTCCCTATCTTTGCTCTTAGTTGTTTTAAGATTCCTGGTAAATACACAGATATCATTGAAAAAATCCAAAGAAATTTTTTATGGTTGGGAGTGGAAGAAAAGAAGAGATTGGCTTTAGTTGCTTGGGATAGGGTCTGCACTCCCAAAAAGTTGGGGGGGGGGTTTGAGAATTCACCCTCTAAGAGTCACTAACATGGTGCTGGTGGCTAAATAGATTTGGAGAATTTGTAGGGAAAAAAAAGAATGGAATAATATCATCCATAGAAAATATCTCTTCCCTTTCTCCCATATTTCTGAATTTTGGGAAACAAACTTGAAAGTGCAAGGTTATTTTATTTTGAACTATATTCAGAATGCTAAGGATGCTTCCTTTAAAGTGGGTAAATGGTTTTTAGGAAATGGCAGAAGAATCCAATTTTTGGAGGATTGTTGGATTAAAGACTATCACCTAAGATCTATCATCACTTTTCAACCCTTCATCAACCAGTGCATTTAGAGATACAAAGATAGGGTAAGTAACTACTGGAGGAATGGCTCATGGATTGATCTCTCCCTTATGAATGAATGGTTAAAGCCTTAAATGCTAGATCTCTTGATCTGTAAGGTTAAAAATTATAGAGAAGACAAGCTGCTTTGGGGAATCCTTCCTTCTAGAATCTTCACGGTTGCTTCCTATTATGAGCTTTTATTGAAACAACTAAATCCTCTCCCCTTTTGGGCTCAGGTGTGGGAAAAAACTTTAATTCCTAAAATTAACATTTTTTTCTGGCTGGTTTTGCAGAATAAAATCCTCACTATTGATAATCTCTAGAAATGGGGAATGATGTTGAGTAATAGATGTTTCTTGTGTAAAAATGCTGAGGAATCAATTTTTCATCTTTCCATTTATTGTAGTTATGCTTGGGAGGTTTGGAACCTGTTATTACAATACTAGCAGATTAAGTGGTTTTCTCCTAATCACATGGAATGTTTTTTAAATAGTGGAGAAAAGTTGAGGCCCCCATTGATCAACATCTATTGAATATCATACCTCTTGATGTAAGGTGGAGGTTATGGAGAGGACATAATGATAGAGTCTTTAGGAATATTGAACTTCCACCCAAGGTGATAGCTGAGAAGATTAAGATGAGCATTAAGGAAAGCTTCAAAATGTCATGTGGTAGGATGCAGGATTTCAATGTTGGTGCTATGGGCGTAGGGATAAAAAATAAAAAATCTAATCCTAGGGAGAATGCCATTTGGATTTCTCCTCCTCTAGGATGGATAAAAGTAAATTTTGACAGCACTACTAAGGGCAATCTGGGCCCAACGGGCTATGGTGGTCTCATCTATGATGACATGGCTAATTGTCTGGCTGTGGTGGCTATGGCTATTGGGGTGAAAAACAACCATGTGGTGGAGGCTATGACCCTTCTTTAGATGCTTAAAATTGTCAAGAAAAATATGGCTCAGAATATTTGGATTGAGGGTGAATCAATGAATATTTTAAAATGCATCAGTGACAAGACTAAGCCATCATGGACCATTAAGGAGATAATCGAGTAGGCTAGGGTCATTATTAATTCCTTTAAACAAGTCATTATATCTTACATCTACTAGGAATTTAATTGTACCACTAATGAGTTGGCCAATTTTGTGGTTAAATCCAAGGATATCGTGATTTGGCATGATTATGAAAATCTCACCATTGATATGAAAGCCAAGTTGGGCTTTGATAGGTTCCAAAGAAAAAGGGTGGATTGGGCATATCTTGAGAAGTTATGATGATTAGAAACATTTTAGAGAAATGGTGGAAAATGATTATGGAAAGTGGTGTCTTTCCCAAGAGTACTAATTGCAGACACGAGTTAACATTTGTTAACTTCAAAGTTGCCTATTATTGCAAAAATTGGTATTTCTCTACAATTACTACTATCTTTGTTAGCTATGAAATCATGGGAGGATAGCTAAACTGTAAAGAGCCGAAGGACTATGATAAATGAAAAAAAATGTTGGAGGCCTGGGATATTCTCACTAAGGGGGATCTTACTACCTACATGGAAAGATTGCATGGGGTGAAAGATCGTGCTACAAAAATTATTTCTTGACTCTTGGAGAGATGGGGTCATCACTATAGTGGGTATCACTTTGAACATCATGGAGGATTTCATTGCTGAGGTGTCCAGGCCTAGCACTAAGGGCATCAAATTTTACCATGACACCAAAGTCTCACGGAAGGCTATTTGGTGCTTTCCCAAGAGCAAGGAGGAGAAAACAATCCTGGTGAAAGAGTCTAGAGGACACTATGATGTGGCTTCCATCAAAGAAATATGGGCGATGATTATGATGGTGATTATGGAATATGTTACCTTGGACAGTAGGTTCAAATGGGCCCATTCCTACCACTTTGTTTTGCTTTGTCATTTTCATCATAAAATTAGGGTTTCCCTGCCTTTCTATATTCTTTAGTCCCTCTATTTGAGTATTTCCCAACATAATAAGAAGGAGAAGAAACCCATTCTTCATGAAGGGTTGATTCTTCTAATTGTTGAACATATTAAGAAGATTGCCAGTGCTAGCCCTGTCATTACCCTATCCAAATCTGGTTTGGGTAAAAAAAGAATTAGGGACATGGTTCTAAAAGAGGAGAGTGCCTTAGGTAAAAAATTAAGGAAGGATAACTAGGTTCCCATGGATACAGATACCTCTGCAAATAGTGTGGAAGGATATGATGACATGGCCAATTCTACTAAGGAAGATAGTTACTCTTCGACCTTGGTCTCGAATTCAGCTTCGAAGGAGAATGAAAACACTAAAGAAGAGGTTATGTGTACTATTGAAATGGGTAAAACCTCTGGTATCAAGAGTTACAATCCGGATGATAAGAATGAGGAGGATGTGGGTGGTCAGACGGTGCCCATTCTTGTGGATTATGATAGCTTTGAAGATCACGACATGCCCATATCCCCTAAACTTGAAGTCATGATGGAGATTGGGTTGGATACTTAGAAGGAAGCCACGAAGGTGGAGAATAATTCCCCTACCATGGAGATGGCTTTTCCAAGGGTGGAGAAAGAGAATGCTCCTAGTAGTTCTCAGAACATTCCTTTCATCAAAATGGTGGACATGCAGGAACAAAATGTTCAATTGCTGAGGAAAGATATGGACAATAAAATCAACCTCCCCTTTGGGGTACTCCAAACTGCCAAAGCTACTTCCATGTATTCTTTTTGTTTAATGAATGGGTGAACCAGGAGATCAAGAATTTAAACCTAAAGCATCACACTATTTCTGCTAAGCTGGATTCTCTACAAGAAATGTTGGAGTCTGGCTCAAAAATTGCGATGGACAAGGTCACCAATGATGGGGATACAAAAGTGCAGGAAATACAAGCTAGAATGGAAACTATGGAGAACGCAATGAAAAAACATATGCATGACAACAACAAATTTATGGGTTTGGCCATGGATTGTTTTATGACCATTAAAGCTGAGTTGGATGCTGGCTCCCCCAGCAAAAAAATTGATGAGGTCACTAAGGACCTAGAACAAGAAGGCCTGGGAAAATGCACTAGATCGATGATAAGGAAGAAAATTCAAGAAAGAATCCAGGAGCTCTCTGATTTCAATGCAGTGATAAAGAAGATATCTGAGGTGAAGCAGGAAGTTGATGAGACTCATAAGGAGTTTGTCTAGTGCACTAGGTTCCTGGTACTGGCTATCTATTTTTTTGTTGGTCTTCAATTTTTGGTTTTTTTAGGTTGTTTTGCTGGTTATGGTTATAGCACACTAGTCCCCAGTCCTATCTCTTTTTAGTGTGCTTTATCATCAAACTTTTATTCTAGCTTGTACGGGGTTTCGAGTCACTTTTAAAACCTAGTTTTTCCTACAATCAAAAACATAAGTGGCCTTAAATGCTACATTTATACCTTAGGGACATTACAAAAAATAATTATATCACAAATGTATTTGCATGCCATCATGCAAAGTCTACCTTTTTTGCTTGTACTATTTCTCTGTCATCTATCTTCATAGGTATTCATAAGTCTCTAACTCTTTTTCCATACATCTAAAACCAAAGAGATCACATATGAGTCTATCTAGGATCATGGTATGCTAAAAAGTGGTGATGTGAAAAAGAAGTCCTGATTGATAGACTCTTTGAAAAACAACTATAACTTTCAAACAATATAACATTTTTGAAATCTAAAATGTACATCACATTCCATGCTTCACCTAGTGCAATAATAATAAACAATTATTGTTGGAAATTTGGGTGAGTTGATTACATAGATGTTTTCATTATGGAAACATATGATCCACATGAAGATTCCATAGGTCAGAGAGCAAGTATGATAGAGCGCATTTCAAATTTGTCTAAGTGTGAGACATTGTTTTTACCAGTGAACCCGGACATAGTTTTTGTTTGTGATATTGATTGGAGTAATGTCAGTGCTTATGCACATGAACATAGACTTTATGATGTCTATTGAACACCCATATTAGAGCACAAGTTAGTACAACATGTATGGAAGAAGTTATGATAGTTTTACAGAAGACAGTATCAAGCCGACATGACAGAATATGAAGACAGAACTAGTAAAGAGTTAAGGGATTATATTTTTTATCCAAATAATGACTTAACAATATAAATTGGATGACATCCTAGATCTTAACTCTTGGATAAATTTATTTGTATAAATGTAATTGTAATTGTAATTGAGAGAGGAAAAAAAGAAAAAGAAGAAAGAACAGAATAGTGTGGACAAGTGATATGATGTGAAATATATGAAGCATATGTAATAGCGATAGTAAAGAGCAGCAAAGAGATATTGATGCAAGTAGTATAAGGGTATGTACTTTAACATATTTTTTTAATTAGTGTATGTTGTACATTACTTGTTTGGGTAGTGGGCTCATCTGGTAATCACATTTTGTACTACCAACTCCTAACAGGGTTGAGGCTTCTAACAAGGCCTATAGTTCCTTAATCAGGACTGGTACACTATATGCTTGTAATAGACTCCTAACAGGGCCAACATCCTTAAAAGGATACTTTTTATTAGTGGATATTTGTTTGTACCATCCCCACTAGGGTTTTCCCTTGGCCAGGGTTCCCTCGAGAACAAATAATGTGTTATGAGTTCTTTATTGTTATGCATGTTGTTTAGCTTCTTATGTTATGTATGTATAAAGATAATTTGTTATATCCATAATTGGGAAAAAGATAATTTTTTAAAAATATTGAGTCACCCCCCCCCCCTCTCTCAGGATTCCCTATTTCTAACAATTGGTATTAGAGCTTAGTTACTCAGAAAAGAATCATTCAAGGAAAGCCTACCAGCTTGAGTAAGATCTCTATGGATATGGATCAACTATAGAAGAATCTTGAAGAAGCTCTTGAATAGATTGACTTGCTTACTATTGAAAAAGATAATTTGAAAAGAAAGTATGATGATGCAAAGAACCTCATTGAGAAACTGAAAAAACAAATTGGAAGATTTGAGATTTGAAAAGGAATCCGAAGTTTTTATTAAATATTGTGATGACAATTTAGAAAAAGCAAATGAGATCCTTAAGCATGAACTGAAGATAGAAAATTTGAAGCTTAGTTTGAAAGATGGAAATGGAAAGAATGAAGCAAATATGAAATTTAAGAATGAAAGTCTAAAGACTGAAAATGAAGGACTAAGATCTAAACTTTGTAAAGTAACATCTAAACTTGAGAAGTCAATTTGCAATATGATGAACTTGAGAAATAAAATAAGATTGTGAAAGTTGAACTAACTGAATCCAAACAACAACTTGAAATGCTATATTCAACTAGTGAGAAGATTGATGAACAAATATCTTATCAAAAACCATTCTATGATAAGACTAGTCTTGGATTCAACACTTTTAAAGAAAATGATGAAAGGAAGGAAGTAGATCTAAAAATATCTTAAAGCATAGATGAGAAGAAGTCTAATGAGATCAACAAATCTGATGATACACCTAAAGAAGAAGAATCACCAAAGCAAGAGGAATCACCCAAAGGTATGTAAAGAGAATTCAAATTTAGATGTTTTTCTTGTAATACTATTGGTCATATGAAGAGAGATTGCACAAGTAAACAATTTAAACCTCTTAATGGTTATTCTTATAATTGTCATGGTTTTGGACATAAAGCTATTGAATGTAGGAAACCTAAATTTATTGAGAATAATGATGGTAGTAGAATATTTAGGAATACTAACAATGCAGATAAGAAACCTACTAAAGATATGAACAGAATAAATGGAGTAATATTTTATAGATGCAACAAGGTTGGACACATTGATAGAAACTACAGATCACAAATCAATCAACCTGGACCAAGATATGGAAACAATGGAATTGTTTGTCAGATATGCAACAAGATTGGACATACAACAAGGTTTTGTAGAATGAACAATAGATTTTTTCATCCTAATCCTAATCCCAGAAATCATGCAAGAAGAAATGAAGATGCAAGTAACAGTTAGAAAGGATGTTGTAGTAATTCAGATGAAGTGAAGTTTATCAAAAGCATGCATCAAGGAGACATATTCAACATTGAAGGTAATCAGGAAGGTGAAGTATTGAAAGGTAAGAATGAATCTTTACCTGACCTATCTCAAAGTACTTAATTTATATAAATTGTAGTAGAATAGGAACTTAGATTAGTGTAGAAGTAGATATATGATGAATTGAGTCTTGGTAAGTTAATTCAAGGTAGTTTATGATGTTCTAATGCTATGGTTAAGAGCGCAAAGAAAAATATTATGTTTTACGAGATCGCAAGAAGTTTAAAGTTTTGCAGGTTAGCGGAAACCACATTTTGAAAAGAAGCGCCAAAAGAATTAAATGCGATGTCAGATCTAAGTGAGATTGAATTAATAAAAGGTTATGATCAGTATTATTTGATCATCAAAGAAAATTAGAATATCAAGGAGATCAAAGAGGAGTGATTGAAAGCATTTTGCAAGGATTTGGAAAAGAATTTTGTGTCAAATCTACGCAAGCTCTAAAATGGTGAAATTAAGGTATTTTACTTGATAAATCTTTGAATCAATAAAGGAATTTGAAGAAATCATTGATTTTTCTTTAATACCCAATGTCAGAGATAAGAATAGACCTAAATTGAAAAGGGAACTAGTAGAATTCTTGGAAGATGACCCTAGGTTTTCATTATCATCCGTACCAGATGGTGTTTTACATTTAGAAAATGTCAAAAGTTATCTTGGATGCAAACTAGAGATAGTTAGTGATAGTGATTTCAAAAATGAATATGAAAAGATTTACAATCAGGATATGACACTGAAACAAGGTTTTGAATAGTTGGAACATAATGAAATTGTTAAGTATGGACTACAGTAGGAATTTGATAATGAAGAATGCACTAAGATTATCTTGAGCAGAAGTCATAATGGAAATTTTTGGCTAGAAGATAGAGTGATAGATATTACAACAGATTTGATTCATGAAGTCATTGGATTATCTAAAACTAGAGCTATTCCTTTAAATGAGAAAAACATGAGGAAAATAGTCATTGATAACACAAACTCATCCTATAATGATAGAGGAATTGTGATCAGTAAGATCAAACAAGATGATGTGAGATACTTATGCAAGATCCTAACTACTAAGTTTTGTGCAAATTCAAGAGAGGATGACATGGAAGCTAGAATGGTACATGCAGCTTATCTAATGTGTGTTGACAGGGTAAAAGTTGATATGTGTGAAATTATAAGAATTCAATTGTTTGACAACTTGGAGAAGATTAAGAAAACTAAGGATACATAGTTTAGGTTCTCATCCCTAATCACATATATAGTTTTTCATCTTTTGAGGAGATTTTCTTACACCATTGGAAATGACTAGAATGGTGGAAAAAATACAATGGAAAGGATTAACCTAGTGTACAAAAGACATGTTATTGACAGTGTAAATGAGAGTGCAGTACTGGTTATTAAGACATTTCAAAATATTGTGTCTAGCAGATCAAGGATCCCTAAGTCTCTTGTTGAAAAATATAAAAATGATATATGTTTTATGGTGGATACTAAATTTACCTATATTGAAGTAGTGGATCCTACAACAGAGTTCATAGACCCTCTTGGCTATGAGATATCTGAGGTAGAGACTAAAGAGTATGTTAGCAGGTTACTTAAGTGTAAGTTGGACACTCAGTGTAATAGTTTTGGAACCTTTGAGGAGAACTTCCACTCTACAAAGATCTTAATTGAAGAGAAGAAATCTAAGAAGAGAGTTGGGAGAACTATAAAGAAAGTCCTAAAAGATACAGGGATGTCAAAGAGTGAGTTTTTGGTAGCAAAGCAAATAGCAGCAGCAATCAGAGTGAGTGGACAAAAAGAAGTTTTGTCTATCCCTCCTTTATCATCAATTGCAGTACAATAGGAAGAACCACAAGTGAAGGTGAAAGTGGAAGTAATTGAGAAGGATATAGAAGGAAAGATGTCTACTAGATCCACTTCATCCACACCTAGAAAAAGAGTAAAAGAAAGTGCTACTAGACCAGGAAAGAGACATAAAACTTTATAGCAACCAGTTCCAAGAAGGATTGTAGAAATAAAAGATGATGTCACTACTAAGAAGAAAGCTTGGGAACCAAAAGTTGAAAAGCTTAATGAGAAGATGATTGAGAATGGTGACTTTACAAGAATGAACAAGTACTACAATCTTTATGATTATACAGTCAGACTTAATCTGGATAATACATTTGTGAAGCATATGATTTTGGCTAACAAGAAGTTTGATACAATTCAGGGATAGATACTTGATGATTTATATAACAAACTTGTAAATTGGAATTAGAGAGCATCAAAGGAGGACATAGCTATTAGAGAAAATCTTGTGAGGAAGCTTTTTGAAATAAGAGATGAATCACTTTTCAATCAGGTCATGAAAGCCTTAAGCACCCATCTGAGAACCAAAAAGAGAACTATTCAAATTATGGGAGGTAGGTATGAAGAAATCAATTCTGAGACAGAGCAAGCTATTATCAAGGTTATGGAAGAAAATGTTGGAGAACCATCAGTTGCAGCAGAGCTAGCAGGTGGGAAAGAACAAGAGGACATTCCCTCTCCTCCAACCATTAATATTGAAGATGAAACAATGAATGTAGAAGGTACAAAAATCACCTTGGATACTGATGAAAATGTATTCAAGAATTTGGAGAACATTGTTGACAATTTGGCCTTTGAAGAATAGGAAGCTACAAAAGAAGAAGAGATGACAGAGACCATAGTTGTAGAGCCACCAGTAATAGAGGAACAAGTTCCCATTCCCACCAAAGAAGATATCAGACTTACTCCTGAGACTAGAAAGAAGACTTAAATTGGATCTATGATTGAGCAATTAGGAAAGGAAGTAGATGATGATGACCAATTGTAATTGATCACATCCTTGAATAAAATCATTGGCAAGAATAAGAAAGTGAAGAGTCTTGAAGGGTGTCTCAAGGAACTACCTAAGAAGTTACAAAGCACTGTAACTACACAAATTGCAGAAGCAGAGCCTATGGAGAAAGCAAAGAAGGTAATGAGAACTTTTGACAATGAATTCACTAACTTGTCTGATATTGAAAAAGTAAAAGCACAAGTAGCCTATGAGGCTAGAACACTTTTAAAGATTAGTCAGAATATCAAGAATGATATCAAGACTCTTGATATCTGTATCAAGGATTTGAGGAAGCATTTGGGAACAGGTAAATCTTTGTACATATAGTGTACAAAATCAGAGACCTTGACATTAGAAGAAGATTAGAAGATAAAATTGAAGGAAGCAGAAATTCTAAATGAAACTAACCTTCTGTCTAGCCCCAATGTGAAGGTATGTGATGTTGAGAAGAAAGTTCAGAAGCTTTATGATGAAATTAGAGTTGTGCAAGATGAGAGAGATAGAAAATTTAAAAGATACACTCTTTTGAGAGAGCATACTTCTATGAAATTAAGAATTATTGAAGAGCAGTTGGAAGAATGTCTTTCAGCTAAGACATCTTTTCAAAAGTTTAACTTTGAAAACCTCCAAGCATGTGAAATAGCATCTTATGGACTGAGCACATTACTTAATGTGGAAAATTCCATTTAGAAATCATGGGAGAAGGAGATAGAAGCCATGAAGATAGATTTTGTAGATTGTGTTGCAAGCCTACCGACTTTGCAATAATTGAATTAAGGTATAATCTTTTTGTGATACAATTTTGAATCCCTTCCTACATTTATTTTGTCATTGTTATCAAAGGGGGAGAGATATATAGAAGAAAATTGATAGTATATGATAAGGATTGATACTCTTAGGGGGAGTACTCTATTAGAGATAATAATTTTTTGTGGAGTTATAAGGATAGTATATATTTTATACTATGGCCACAATTTTGAACAATTTTGAGATTTTGAGTTGTACGCTTAGCCAATTTTCTCATATGTTGCCACCAATGACAAAGGGGTAGATTGTTGGAAATTTGGCTATGTTGATTACATAGATGTTTTCATTATGGAAATATATGATCCACATGAAGATCGCATAGGTCAGAGAACAAGTATGACAGAGCACATTGCAAATTTGTCTAAGTGTGAGACAATGTTTTTACCAATGAACCTGGACACAGTTTACGTTTACGATGTTGATTGGAGTAAGTTTAGCTCTTGCACAATTGAACATAGACTCTATGATGTCTATTGAACACCCATCTTAGAGCACAAATCATTACACCATGTACATAAGAAGTTATGACAATTTTACTGAAGACAGTGTCAAGTCGACAGGACAAAATATGAAGACAGAACTAGTAAAGAGTTAATGGATTATTTTGTTTATCAAAATAATGACTTAACAATATAAAGGGGACAAAATCCTAGATGTTAACTCTTGGATGAATTTATTTCTATAAATTTAATTGTAATTGTAATTGTAATTGAGAGAGAAAAAAAAAGAAAAAGAAGAAAGAACACAATAGTGTGGACAAGTGATATGATGTGAAATATATGAAGCATATGTAATAGCGATAGTAAGGAGCAGCGAAGAGATATTGATACAATCAGTATAAGGTTATTTACCTTAACCTATTTTTGTAATCATTCTATATTGTACATTACTTGTTTGGGCAGTGGGCTCATCTAGTAATCACATTTTGTACTACGAACTCCTAATAGGGTTGAGGCTTCTAACAAGGCCTATAGTCCCTTAATAAGGAATGATACACTATATGCTTGTAATAGACTCCTAACAAGGTCAACATCCTTAACATGATACCTTTTATTAGTGGATATTTGTGGGTACCATCCCCACCAAGGTTTTCTCTTGGCCAGGGTTTCCACGAGAACAAATAATGTGTTATGAGTTCTTTATTGTTATGTATGTTGTTTAGCTTCTTATGTTATGCATGTATAAAGATAATTTTTTATATCGATAATTGGGCAAAAGATAAAGTTTTTAGAATACTGATTCACCCCCCCTCTCAGTATTCCCTATTTCTAACAATTATTTCAATTTGATGAAGTTTAGACTAAGTTAAGGTGGTCAGACACGAGAGTTTTTATAGTTAGGAAAATTTATGGTAGAAAAATCATATTTAATTATTTATGTGGAAAAAAAATACAAAAAATATACATTACATCCAGACATGAGTCAACTATTTTTTTTTATAATCTTATAAAAAAATATTATCATTTTATTGTGTTTAATGTGGTTAGACATACACCTACTTGTTATCTTTCTAGTCCCGATTGATAGACTTATTGAAAAATAGTTATAACTTTCAAACTAGATAAACTTTATAAAATCCAAAATATGTGTTACATTCTATGATTTTCCTATTGCAAGAAAAATAAAAAATGTTTTCAATTTGATAAAATTTAGACTCAGTTAACGTGGTAAGATATGAGAGTTTTTATATTCTGGAAAATTTGTAGAAGAAAAATCATAATTAATTATTTACTTGGATATAAATTACAAAAAAATATGTGTCACATCCAGACATGAGTCTACTACTTATATCTAGAATCTTGTAAACAAAATTGTCATTTGATTGTGTTTAAGGTGGTCAGACATACACCTAGGGTATGTGCAGGATCATGGTATGCCAAAAAGTGGCGATGCGAAAAAAGAAGTCTTGATTGATAGACTCTTTGAGAAACAACTATAAATTTTAAATAGTATAACATTTTTTAAATTCAAAATATACATCACATTCTATGCTTCACCTAATGCAATAATACTAAAAAATTCTTTAAATTTGATAAAGTTTAGACTAAGTTAAGGTGGTCAGATACAAGAGTTTTTATATTCAGGAAAATTTGTAGTAGAAAAATCATAATTAATTATTTACTTCAAAAAAAAATACAAAAAAACATACATCACATATGGACATGAGTTTACTACTTTTATCTAGAATCTTATAAAAAATATTATCATTTGATTTTGTCTAATGTGGTTAGACATGAACCTACTTGTTATCTTTCGAGTCCTGATTGATAGACTTATTGAAAAATAGCTATAACTTTCAAACTATATAACATTTTTGAAATAAAAAATATATGTCACATTCTATGATTTTCCTACTACAAGAAAAAAAAATAAAAAAATTCAATTTGATAAAGTTTAGACTAAGTTAATGTGGTCAGACATGAGAGTTTTTGTATTTTGGAAAACTTGTAGAGGAAAAATCATAATTAATTATTTAGTTGAAAAAAAATTATAAAAAAATATGTGTCACATCCAGACATGAGTCTACTACTTATATCTATAATCTTGTAAAAATGAATTATCATTTGACTATGTTTAAGGTGGTCAGACATACACCTACTTCTTATGTTTTTCCTAAAATTTTTGTACTGCTACATTGAAATTTGAAAATTTCAACATATAGAAAAAATATTTTTCAAAAAAGGCCTAGTGTCTTAGAAACTAAATTCAATTTTCTAGAGATTTTCTTCTTACATATTTTTGATATAATATTTATAACTTTTTCAAATTTTTATGTTAACTTGCCTAAACTTGATATTGTAAATTTTCATTGCCACTTAAGGGCCTAGTTTGGCATACCATGGTCCTACACATACCCCCTACTTCTTATTTTTTCCTAAAATTTTCGTACTGCTACATTGAAATTTGAAATTTTTAACATATACAATATTTTTTTTCCAAAAAAAGACTAGTATCTTAGAAACTAAGTTCAATTTTCTACAGATTCTCTTCTTACATATTTTTGATATAATATTTATAACTTGTTCAATTTTTTATGTCATCTTTCCTAAAACTGATTTTCTAAATTTTCATTGCCATTTAAGGGCCTAGTTTGGCATACCATGATCCTGCACATACCCATATGAACATCTATAAAAAATCTGAAAACATAAATCCATGTTCTCATATCATAATATAACCCATGCCAATCTCTTTGACAAATATCAGATCAAAAATTTCTGTCTCCTATGGATTTACACAATTTTCCTGATTTATCCTATTGCGATCACCCAAACTAATATTGTCCTACTTGCGATTATCAAGAGGGAAAGTTTTTCCATAAATGATAAAATTCACATGTTTTCATGTTGTCCCACTTTCCAACATTCTCCTACTTTTGCATTGATGGAAACACTTAGTGAAAAATGGCTAAGTGTAGACACATCAACTCAAAAATAGTTTCTAACTCCATAATATCAAAGACTCCTTTAAATGCATGAATTTACAGTAGCTCATTACTATAATCCTATACTTTTCTTAGGTACCCCACTTTTGGTATATTTTTCTCATTGGGTTCTACACTCTCCCTTTGATATCATTGATAGATGTGCCAAAATTATATGTACATGCAATTTTTGGAATCATACTTGCTACTTCATAGAAACAAGCATATCTCTAAATTTTGCCTTTATTACTGTCAGGTTTGCTTCCCATGTGGCCTTTACTGATTCTACAACCTGAATTAATCCACTCAAAGAATAGGTGGCCTTCTTAGTTGATTGCAAAGTTGTAGGAGAGAAGTATCAGATGTCTTGAGGCCCTTCTCAAGATCCTTCGTGATATTTTCAATTACGCTTAACTTAGGAGTTGAAAAGTTCCTAAGTTCTCCAAACCTTGTCTGCACTCTATCCTTTTCAATATTTAACAAATTAATCCTATCCAAGATTTGAGTAACTTTATTTCTAACCTTTGATCTCTTCTTTGTGTCATTCTTTAGCAATCCTTTCTAAAGATTACTCTTCCTTCTTAATAATGTCTGATATATTTTAGACATCCTCAAAAGATGTTATGCACAATTGGTATAACTCTTTACCTTCGTTAAGGAAAAGACTTATTGATTTATTAGTCTATATTAGGGTCTTTACATCATCCTTAAGCTCTTTACATATTTCCTTAACTCTATATACTTCAAAGTACTTGACTGCCTTAATTCTTGCAACATCTTCTAAACTAGATAAATTACAATCTATAATATCCAAAATCTTCTCAGGGTGATCACTTTCATTATTTTCTTCTGCTATAGGGACCAAGTGAAAAATTCTATTCTAAATTGTGGATGCCTTCTCCACTACGTTTGTTCTTTTGTCTCCTTTCTTTTTTGATCTTTCATTTTCCTTCGCAAAGGCCAAAATTGATAGTTTCATAAGATTCTCTTCTTCCATATCCTCTGTATTTGTTGAAAGTGTCTTACAGTTACTTTCTGACAATGGGGGTGTCAATGTGTGGTGTTCCTATTTTGTAGCCTTTACTGTTGCATCCTCTTCAATTGCATTATTTTCATTCCCTTTATCTAGAATATCCCCATGCTTCTCCTCTTCATAAGGTTTTTCTGTGTCCACGCCCTTTGTAGTGTCTGCCTCCTTAACTTGTTCATGTTGGGGTGCAACTATGTTATTGTTAGTTTCTTTACCTATATCTTCTTCCTGCATCTACTCCTGTTAATGTACGTCAACCTCAATTTTCCCAACTATGTCAAAAACCTTGTTCAAGGATTTTAGTGTCTCAAATAGATCTTCTTCATCTCTTACAATATCAAGAGCTATACAAATGTTGTTAATAAAGACATCAGTTGCAAGGCTATCCTTCATCTTAGTATGCACTTCCTTAGTTGCAATCTTCTTGGAAGAGTCCCCAATCTTGATGTCCCTAGGAGTTATAGTGCGGCGTTAAGTTTTTCAATGTCTGACCTTTCTAGCAGTGTGGCCTTTTCAAATTCTTTATGTGTTTCTTCTATTACCTCATCATACTTCCCCGCCACTATATTGAGAAGTCTATGTTTGGTCCTTAAAAGTGGGTTCAACTTCTCTAACCAACTAAAGTTCTCTTCTACAATCATCACTAATTTAGTTTGTGTTATAACATCTTGCCTTATCTTCCCATTGACATCTAGTGCTCTCTTTTTTCTTGATTCTAACCTCTCAAATACTCCTTATAAACTAAGGAGAAGTCGTCAAACCCTCCTTCCTTCATTTTGTCCACTAGACATAGAGAAGTTACCAGATAATGAGGAATGCAAAAAATGAAATGAGATTATGATTTATTTCCCTAGTCTTTACCATTCAAAATTGAAGTTTTTTGCAAATTGGATTAATAATGGAAGTAAGATATTTATTTTACTATAATATTTATATAGAGTTTATTAATAATATCCATGTAACAATAATTTGTAATAAATATTATGCTTTATTTATAATTTATATTTGATAGATATTTATATCATCTATTAGATTTAAATTATAAATAGAATATAATATATTATAAAATTAGTGTTATTTTTGCCTTAAATATTTAATATTTACTATTTTTTTGTAATTTGCTAAATATTAGATATTTCAAGTAAAATTATTGTTATATTTAAAATTAGTATTTTGATAAGGTAAATGCAGGTTTGAAGGGGACCCGAAACCCGAAACAAAAAACAAAGTCAGGTGCTAGTTTTACAGGGACCAGCAACCCAGAGTATCAAAAAAGAATTCGAAGGTTGGTTTTACAAGGACTAGCAACCAAGTCAAGCTGGTTTTACAAGAACTAGCAACCAACATGATTCAAACAAAGAAGAAGACCAACAGTCTAGAAAAAACTAGAGAGAACTAAATAGAGCAAAAAGAAACAACTAATTAGACCAGAACTAATTTAAAATTAGTGTTATTTTTTCCTTAAATATTTAATATTTACTAATTTTTTGTAATTTGGTAAATATTAGATATTTCAAGTAAAATTATTATTATATTTAATATACTGAATAGTTAGTAAATTTTATTTACTAAATATTGAGTATACTAAATATAATTAAGGTATTATTAATATAATATTTTGCATAAATATTTGGTGATAAATATCAAACTTTAAGTAGTTCTTGTTTAGACTAGAGTTCTTTTTGCAGACAAGGGAGACTTTTAATTTTCATTCATACATTTATGACATAGTTTGAGCTATTTATGGTAGTTTATAGGCACTTTTGGAGTTCACTTCCAGTTGTATACCAATTAAGTCCTTAGTTGAGGCAGTTAAGTAGCACGTACTATGAATTCCACTATCTTTTTCCTAGGCTTTATGGTGGCATCTGAGTTGGGGCCTTTTATGCATGATTTTTATCATTTTAAGGAGTTAAATTAAGTTTCAGTTGGACATTTAACTTGAGAGAAGTTAAATATACACATGCATTTTTTATCATTTGTACACCTCTTTTTGCAATTTTTTTGGATACATCTCAGATTGACTTATAGTTTTCAGAGTATTAGTGAGGTTCTTCATCGTGAGTTATTTTTAGTTTATTTAGGATTAACCTTTCTATAAGGTTAATGCCTTAGGATTTTTTTTGCATTTCTTTCTTCTTCGTTATATTTTTCACATTGCAGATTGCAAGAATATTCATTGTAGCTCATTCATTTTTAGACTTATGTAGCAGAGTTTCCTTTGATTATTGAGATAATTTAAATTGGACCTTCTCTTATTGGTGGGTATTTTCATTGAGCTTTGTGGGCTTAATGTGATATTTGTGGTTTTGGAAAACCCTCTTATGATTTTTTATCCAAGTATTCAGTCTTGTGCATATCATTACTATTTTCTTCAAATCGCTTATTGTGTTTTAATTGGGTATCAATATTTCAAATTGTGAAAATTATCTTTCCTTTTTGTGAAATTATGCTTAACCTTAATTAAATTAAAGGTAGTGGGTTGATTTGTGACAAAATATATTTATCTCATATGTTATTGAGATTATTTATATGATTAATATTTCAAGAATATATATGTTTGGTGAATCACCCATTTCATTTAAGTTTCAATTTAGCATATCCGTAGATATCTCTTTCCCTATGAAGATTTAGTATTTAGGTGAACAACAAGAGAAGTTTGATGGAATATGGATGAAGTGACTGAGAGGGGGGGTGAATCAGTCAACCATAAAACACTTCACAATTATTTCTTTCCAGATCCCTTAGGATATCTTAAAGAATGTTATCTGTTTTAGCACTCGGTAAATAGATTACAGTAACTTTGAAGATGCAGAAAGTATTAGCAAAATTATCTTTTAGATATTCATCAGCACTAGTGTATGATTAAGATAACAATTAAGAACACAAGAGACACAAGATTTAACGTGGAAACCCAATATGGGAAAAACCACCAATGTATCTAGATACCGATTTTCACTTTTTTGAAGTGATGCCCGGTTAGAAGCCAACCCGGTAAAAGGTTACAAAACACACTGTTAGGTGTGACCTTGTTAGAGGATTTAATCACCCTGCTAGGAGTGGCCTGGTAAGAGGTCTTGAAAATAATTCAATGGAATTGTCACCTTGTTAGAGGATTTACAATATGGTTGTTAAACCAACTCGGTTAAGAGATTTAGAATTCACTGTTACAATGATAAGAAGGTAACAATGAAAATGACCTGTATAATAATGCAACTACCTTGCTGATTAAAGATCTCTATTCTGCATAAGTGTGATCCTTCCTGATCGAATAAATCTTTGCTGCACCTTAAGGATATCTGAACATCCTTCACAAATTCGCACACACCTTTCCTGTCTTTCTTCTATTAAATCTTCTGCTGTATTTCTTTTTCTTATTTTTCACATTTGACCTTTTATTTATATGATTTTAGATTTGTCAAATTGACATTATTTAGTATAATAGTCAGCTGAATTAAGCAAACTCTATTTGCAAAAATCCTTCAAGGGCCGATAGTGCTCGGTGACCATAACTTTCTACAATCTTTCGGAGACCGAGGGAACTCGGTAAACATCGACAATTCTTTACCTTCGATAACCGACTGAACTTGGTAAACACTGAATTTCCTTTGACGACTGACTGAACTCGGTAAACACTGAATTTCCTTTGACGACCGACTGAACTCGATAAACACTGAATTTTCTTTGACGACCGACTAAACTCAGTAAACACTGAATTTTCTTTGACGACCAACTGAACTCGATAAATGCTAAATTTTCTTTGATAACCGAGTGGACTCGGTAGACACTGATTTTCTTTGATAACCAAGTGGACTCGGTAAGAACTAATCTTCCTGTCTGGTAGACCGACTGAGCTCGGTAGGAACTGATTGCTACGGACTATGACATTGTGTGACATCAAAGACAATACATAATTTGAGTAGCAATTTCCTTCAGACAATTGTTTCCAACAATCTCCCTCTTTGGCATTGATGGCAACACAATATGTCATAGCATAAGAAATTTGAAAGAATTAGCTCGATTCAGATTCAAATCTCCCTTTGTCAGCAAACTTCCTTTATCCTGAAAATTCTTCCCTCTGACTATTGAAAAATTTCTTGAAGTAATAGCAAAGACATAGCAAACACTCCCTCTTTGACAACACATGCTAAAGACAATTCACATATTACCGGTGTAAATTAATGTACCTCAAGTACTGATTCATATGCAATGATTCCTTGAATATGCTACATCAACTGGTTGATTTTCAATCATGTTCTGGTTGATGCATCACTAAAACTATATTTAGTGAGCCTCGGATAGGGGAATGACCCCTAACTTACCTCTTAGATACACAAATGCATCCTTAGGTAATGGTTTGGTAAAAATGTCTGCAATCTTTTCTTTTGTATGAATATATTCTAATCTGATTTCCTTGTCCTGCACCAATTCTCTGACAAAGTGATATTTAATAGCAATGTGCTTGGTTTTGGAATGCATCACTGGATTCTTTGAAATGTTTATTGCACTGGTATTGTCACAAAATATAACAACTGGTTCTTTGATTTCAACCTTCATACCTTCTAATAACTATTTAAACCAAACAATATTTGAATAGTTTACTGCAGCAGCAACATATTCTGCTTCAGCTGTGGATTGAGATGTGCAATTTTGCTTTTTACTAGTCCAGGATACCAATCTCTTTCCAAGAAAAAATGCTCCACCACTTGTGCTTTTTCTGTCGTTAATGTTCCCTACCCAATCAGCATCAGTAAACACTTTTAAGTCTAGATTGCCTCCAAATTTATACCACAAACCATATTCTTCAGTTCCTCTTAAGTATCTTAAGATTCTTTTGATTGCCATCATATGATTTTCCTTAGGTTTTGCTGAGAATCTAGCTACTATACCGACTGCTAAGGCAATATCAGGTCTTGTATGTACTACATACTACAATTTTCCAATCATAGATCGGTATAGGGTCTGATCAACTTCTTTTGAATCATCATTTTTGGTAAGTTTCAGTCCAGTACACATGGGTGTACCAAGTAGTTTTGAATCTTCCATACCAAACTTCTTAAGTATTTCCTTAATGTATTTAGATTGAGTAATGTATATACCATTCTTACTTTGCTGAATTTGAAGACCAACAAAGAATTTTATTAAACCAAACATAGACATTTCAAATTCTTTGTTCATTTTCTCTAAAAATTCTTTGCACTGATCCTCATTCCCTGTAAATATAGTATCATCTACAAATATTTCTGCCAATACAATTTTGTCATCCAGTCCTTCTTTAATATACAGATTGTTGTTATCATTGGCTCTTTTGAAATTAATCTGAATCAAATAGTTATAGAGTCTTTCATACCATGCTCTAGGAGCTTGTTTCAAACCATACAATGCTTTGTGTAACCTGTAGACCATGTCCTTTTTATTTGGATCAACAAAACCTTCAGGTTGTTCAATGTAGACTTCTTCATCAAGAATTCCATTGAGAAATGTAGATTTTATATCCATCTGATATACCTTAAATCCTTTGTGTGATGCATAAGCAAGTAGAGTTCTTACGCCTTCTAATCTTGCAACAGGAGCAAAAGTTTCTCCATAATCTATACCTTCTTCTTGAGAATAACCTTTACATACCAGTCTAGCTTTGTTTCTAGACACTTGACCATCTTCATTCAGCTTATTCCTGAATACCCATTTTGTTCCAATTACATTCTTATCTTTAGGTCTAGGTACAAGAGTCCATGTTTTGTTCTTTTGTATTTGTTCTAATTCTTCATTCATTGCTTCAATCCAACTTTCATTTTCCAATGCATCTTTTATATTTCTAGGTTCAAAGTCAGTAAACAGACATGTACCTTTTAGCTTGCTTCTTGTCATAGTACCATCTGATTTGTTTCCAATAATTTGATCTGGTGTATGATGTCTTCTGACATATTTGGCTAGTATAGGTTCCTTGCTTTTTGAATGATTCATGTTGTTGTCTTCTAGGATCTCTTCTTCAGGTTGCTCAGGCTCAGTAGATATTTTCTCAGTAACTCAGGCTGAGACTCGGTCTGAATTTCTTCCTGTGACTCGGTTTGAACTTCTTCCTGTGACTCGGTTTGTGACTCGGTAACTATGCTCAGCTTGGTAGATATAGTTTCCTCATTGATAGTTGTGTCTGCCAATGTTTCAGGTTCAATGTAAACAAATCTTCTGTAGTTCTCAGGTTCCCTTTTGCTTTCTTCTTCAGTCTTTTCTGCAAACTCATCAAATTTTACATGTATACTTTCTATGACTTTGTGAGTAGATAAGTTCAGACATTTGTATGCCTTGCTTTTGCTAGAATATCCTAGGAATATTCCTTCATCACTTTTCACATCAAATTTATTTCTTCTGGATTCTTTTAAGATATAACACTTGCTACCAAATATTTTCATGTAACTTACATTGGGTTTATAGCCATACCATAATTCATAAGGAGTTTTGAATGTGTCTTTCTTCAATTGTACTTAGTTCAAGGTATGAACTGCAGTGCTGATAGCTTCCTTCCAGTACTTTATAGTGATGTTCTTTTCTATCATTAGAGTCCTTGCACAATCCATAATAGATCTATTTCTTCTTTCTACTATTCCATTCTGCTAAGGAGTTCTAGGAGCTGATACCTATCTTTTGATTCCTCTTTCAATGAAAAAGTTGTTAAAATCATGGGAGATGAATTCACCACCTCTGTCTGATCTTAAGCATTTCAATCTTTTCCCTGTTTCCTTTTCCACTCTTGCTAAGTACCATTTGAACTTTTCAAATGCTTCTAATTTTTCTCTTAAATACATAACAGCCATCATTCTAGAATAATCATCAACGAAAAGAATAAAGAATTTATCTCCAGTATAGCTTTGTATTCAAATAGGTCCACATAAATCAGTATGTACAATTTTCAAAATTTCTTTAGACTGATAGTTCTTACTCTTGAAACTAGTTTTACTCATTTTGCCAATCTGACAATTCTTACATAGACCAGTATCAGGTTTCTTCAAAGTAGGAATGCCTCTAACCTTCTTGAATTTGCTTATTTTTATCATGTTATCAAAATTCACATGACATAACCTTTTGTGCCATAGCCAACTTTCTTCAATTTGAGCAATAAAGCATGAATATTCACTGAGATCAAGATAAAATAAGTTACCTTTTGTTTGTTTGCCTGATCCAATGAGTTTTCCTTTTTCATCCAGTAGTCTTGCTTGACCATTCATGAATTCAACCTTGAAACCATTGTTGATTAGCTATGCTACACTTAAAAGATTATGTTTTAGTCCTTCAACCCAATAAGCATTATCACATATGAGTTCTTTGGTTAATGAGATTCTTCCTTTTCCTTTTATACAACAAGGTTCATTGTTTCCAAATCTTACATTGCCACTATCATAGTCTTCTACATATTCAAATTTTGTCTTGTCACCAGTCATGTGGTGTGAACATCCGCTGTCTATTATCCATATATCATCTTTGCTTATATGATAAATAAGTGCCATCTTATCTTCATCATCATCAGATTCATCTTTTATAGCAATAAAGACAATTTCTTCTTCACTATCATCAGAATCTTTAGCCATAAAACATGTTTTCTTACCTTTATCCTTGAATGATTTGAAATTCTTTTTGCCATAGTACTTGTGACTTCTCTTCTCTTCCTTGACTTGCTTGTTTGGGCACCTAGTTGCAATATGTCCAATTTCTTCACATGAAAAATAGATTAAAGGAGTTTTACCTTTATATTTACCTTTCCCTTTAGAGTACTTCTTTGCAAGTAATGCTTCTACAATTTCAAGATCACTATCAGAACTTTCTTCTGATACTTCTTCACTTTCTGACTGAACTTCTTTAATTTTCTTGTTCTTCTTTAGTGAAACCTTGGCCTCAAATGCTGATTCAATATTTTTGGAAGTAGGAACATAGTTGTCATAGTTGTCTAATTCAAAGGCTGTCAATCTTCCAACTAAAGCATCCAAAGTTATATTGTGGTTTGTTTCACATCTTCTTTCTTGAATAGCTGATACTCTTATTGCATAGATAGGGAGTAATGTTTTGAGTACCTTACTTATAATAGTTTCATCTGAGATTGTTCCTCCAGAAGCTCTAATTGCACTTACACTTGCTTTGATTCTTTCAACATATTTTGCAATGTTTTCATCTTCCTTCATATTCATCTTGTCAAACTGTCCTCTTAGGCTTTCTGCTTTGGCTCTTTTCACATCTGCATCACCACCATATATTTTCTTCAGTGTCATCCACATTTCATATGCAGTAGTGCATTCTTTAATATCATCAAATTCTTCATAGCTGAGAGCAGATGCAATGTCTATCATCATGGTGTTATGAGTCTTTTTCTCTGCAATGTCTTCAATAGTTAATGCGCCAGTAGGAACTGTGTATTCTTCATCAATGTATTTACATCTTGAATCACCAATGGAAGCCAGATGAAGTCTCATGAGACCTTGCCATGCTGAAAAGTTATCTCTGTTGAGCTTTGGAATTTCCCTCTTGTAAGACATCCTGATCTTTAGCTTAGGTCCTTGAAACCCTTCCTGTAAGCACCAAAAGCTCTGATACCAATTGATGGAATATGGATGAAGTGACTGAGAGGGGGGGGTGAATCAGTCAACCATAAAACACTTCACAATTATTTCTTTCCAGATCCCTTAGGATATCTTAAAGAATGTTATCTGTTTTAGCACTCGGTAAATAGATTGCAGTAACTTTGAAGATGCAGAAAGTATTAGTAAAATTATCTTTTAGATATTCATCAGCACTAGTGTATGATTAAGATAGCAATTAAGAACACAAGAGACACAAGATTTAACATGGAAACCCAATATGGGAAAAACCACAAATGTATCTAGATACTAATTTTCACTTTTCTGAAGTGATGCCCGGTTAGAAGCCAACCCGGTAAAAGGTTACAAAACACACTGTTAGGTGTGACCTTGTTAGAGGATTTAATCACCCTACTAGGAGTGGCCTGGTAAGAGGTCTTGAAAACAATTCAATGGAATTGTCACCTTGTTAGAGGATTTACAATATGGTTGTTAAGCCAACTCGGTTAAGAGATTTAGAATTCACTATTACAATGATAAGAAGGTAACAATGAAAATGACCTGTATAATAATGCAACTACCTTGCTGATTACAGATCTCTATTCTGCATAAGTGTGATCCTTCCTAATCGAATAAATCTCTGTTGCACCTTAAGGATATCTGAACATCCTTCACAAATTCACACACACCTTTCCTGTCTTTCTTCTGTTAAATCTTCTGCTGTATTTCTTTTTTTTATTTTTCACATTTGACCTTTTATTTATATGATTTTAGATTTGTCAAATTGACATTATTTAGTATAACAGTCGGCTGAATTAAGCAAACTCTATTTGCAAAAATCCTTCAAGGGCCGAATATGCTCGGTGACCATAACTTTCTACAATCTTTTGGAGACCGAGGGAACTCGGTAAACACTGACAATCCTTTACCTTCGATAACCGACTGAACTCGGTAAACACTGAATTTCCTTTGATGACCGACTGAACTTGGTAAACACTAAATTTCCTCTGACGACCAACTAAACTCGGTAAACACTGAATTTTCTTTGACGACCGACTGAACTCGGTAAACACTGAATTTTCTTTGACGACCGACTGAACTCGGTAAATGCTAAATTTTCTTTGATAACCGAGTGGACTCGGTAAACACTGATTTTCTTTGATAACCAAGTGGACTCAGTAAGCACTAATCTTCCTATCTGGCAGACCGACTGAGCTCGGTAGGAACTGATTACTGCAGACTATGACATTGTGGGACATCAAAGACAATACATAATTTGAGTAGCAATTTCCTTCAGACAATTGTTTCCAACAAAGTTGGCCCTGAATCTTGAGATTGGTTTTCAATATAGGTATACCCAAAAACCTATAAATCTTTCCATCTTTCACTAAGTTGGTATGTCCCATACTTATCATTTTAGTTGCAACTCTTGTGACAATAATAACTTGCAAGGATACTACCTAGAGGCACTAGTAAGTAAAAATGAAAGTTACCTTTGAAGTTTTCCTCATGCAATAAGACTGGAAATATTGTTGGTAGGTTTCCTAATGGTGAGTAGAAAGAAAAGGTTAGAATATTCAGAGAAAAGGAAAGAAACAATGTTATATTGCAGTAGATGAAGGTGTAACTGATGAAGAGTCGTAATTTATAATGAAGAAAAATAGATAGTGTTTGTTGCGGTGAAAGAGGATACCTGAAAAGGAGAAAATGCATTATTTTCTCATATGGAACACATGAACAATAGGGTTATTGACAGTGGGTGCTCACATCACATGACCGATGATAGAAGAAAGTTCACAAATATAGAATAATTTGATGGTGTTGTAGTTAGGTTTGGTAACAACACACCTTTCTTGCTAAAAGGAAAAGGTACAATTTATTTGAATGGTAAAATAAATCCTAATGTTATTTCCTTTGTATAAGGTCCGACACATAATTTATTGAGTGTGGGTGAATTAAGTGACAAAGGTTATCACCTAAAATTTAAAGGAGTTGTATGCAAGATCCTTGGAAGCCCATGAGATCTAATTTCTACTCATAGACAGACTAAATTTAATTTATTCCATCTCAACAATATTGTTAACAATTGTTTGGCTATTAGATTTGAGGATAGTGGGTTGTGGCATAGAAGATTTTCTCATATGAAATTTTATAGTCTTCTCAAAGTTAGTAATTTTAATACAGTTAAGGGATTTCTACAATTAGCTAAGATAAACAACATGATGTGTAAAGAATGTTAGTTTGGTAAATTAACTAGTTCTACTTTTAGTCGAAAGTATTTTTCATCTAAGAGTATATTAAACTTAGTTCATATCGTTTCTATTTGGTCCTATCAGGACATGAAGTTACCATGGTGATAAGTACTTTATATTTTATACTTATGATTACTCAATAATGATGTGGGTAAATTTCTTGAAGGATATCTCTGACACTTTTGACTACATTTTAAAAGATTTTTGAGAAATTTTTGAGAATAAAATAGGAAAAACCTAAAAGTTCTTAAGGTCAGATAGAGGAGGAGATTTTACTTCATCAGAGTTTGTTCAATATTGTGAGGAGAATGGAATCAAAAGGAAGATGTCTACACTTAGATATCTACAGAAGATTGGTGTTTCTAAAAGGAGTAACAAAACCCAAAACCCTAGTGGATGTAGCATGGATAATGATGATTCAAGGTGATGTACTTAAGTCATATTGGAAATAATTTATTTTTATTAAATTCTACATAATGAACTAGGTATGAGTGATGAAACGAACCATTAAGAGACCTCATGAATTGTTGTATTGTTACACAATGAGTGTTAAATATTTGAAATTTTTTAGTAGAAGATGTTATATCAACAGAGATGATTTCACTAGAAATTTTGATCCTAAGAGGGATGAAGGTATTTTATTTAGATATTCTACTAAAATAAAGTCCTATAAGTGTTTTAATAAAATCAATAAGAATATGGTTGAAAGTGAAAATGTGAAGGTAGATGAATATCAAGAGAAATATAATAAAACAAGCAAGAAAGAACCAAAAAATGATCATGAATTTGTGTATGTGCAACCACAAGAGAAAAAAATTGTTGACTAGAACAATGAGGAAGAAGTGGTTCAACTGGTGGAACAAGAAGAATAAGTACCTAGACTTGAACCACTTATTCCAAGATATGTTAAAAGTTAAATAATTGTATTGATCACATCATTGGTGATAAAAGTGTTAGTGTAGAAACAGAGGAGAATCAGAGAGAGTACATGTTTGATCTCAAAGTTTGACCCTAAAAATGGGAAGGAAGCCTTGAAGAGTGAGGACTAGATTAAAGAAATGGAATAATAACTTGATCAAATTGAGAAGAATGACACATGGACAATTGTTCCTAGACCAAAAAAAAGAATATGATTGGTACAAAGTGTGTTTTAAGGAACAAACTAAATGAAGATGGAGAAGTGGTTCAGAATAAGGAAATACTTATGTGCAAGGGTTATCTGCAAGAGGAATGATTCGACTATGGATATAATTTTGCACCGCTGGCAATAATTTAAGATGTAATAATATTACTTGCTTATGCATCTTACAAAAGGTTTAAAGTTTTTCAAATAGATGTTAAGTTTGATTTCTAAATGGAATTATTTAAGAGGAGGTTTACATAGAAAAACCAGATGGGTTTGCATTAAAAAAAGATAAAGACATGGTGTGAAAATTACAAAAGGCATTGTATCTGCTGAAAAAAAATACATAGAGCATGGTATGAAAGGATTCAATCATATCTTATTAAGATTGGTTTTAGAAGAAAAAATGAGGATATAAATGTATACTTGAAGGTTGAAGGTAATAAGATATTGTTAGCTAAAGATTTTATGGATGACATAGTTTTTGGAGGAAGTGATGAGATGATATCAGAATTTGTAGAAGAGTTTAAAAAAGAGTTTAATATGTCAAAGATAGAAGAAATTAAGTTCTTTATTGGAATGCATATTTCAAAACTACATGATGGTGTTTATATTAGTTTATCTAGGTACATAAAGGAAGTACTGAAGACTTTTGGAATGGAAGATTCCAAGCTAATTAAAAATTCACATAGAAGATTACAAACCTAAATTAAAGCTAATCCTAAGGAATCTCACATGGTAGAAGTGAAGAGGATATTTAGGTACTTGAAAGGGATAGAAGACTATGGTCTTTGTTATGATCACAAAGGTGGTTTCTCTCTGAGTATTATTATTGATGTAGATTGGGCAGGAAACAATCATGACAAAAAGAGTATGAGTGGAGGGGAATTATTTTATTGGGGGAAGACTTATGTCATGGATAAGTAAGAATAAAAATTACATCTCTCAATCTACTACAAAACTTGACTATGTAGTAGTAGCTATAAATTTTACACAAATTTCATGGATGAAGTGGATCCTAGAAGGTAGAAAAGAGAAGGTAACTGGACCAGTGACTATCCACTATGATAATATATGTACAATCGATATCTCAAAGAATCTATTAATGCATTTCAAGAATAAAAATATCGCAATCAAGTATCATTTCTATTTATAGCTCTTCAACAAACTTAGATCTAATCATTTTTCAACTCAGTCTTTATAGCATATATCAGTTACATAAAACTTGTAGTCCACTGTCCAATAGTAATTAACTTGCAAAATATAAACTTTCAACAATATTCACATCAAATAAAATTCACACAAGTATAACACTAGGATTTATAGTGGAAACCCAATTTGGGAAAAACCACTTGTAACATGCCACTGATTTTCACTCTTCTAAAGTGACCTCTATGAGAAGCCAACCTAGTTAAAGGTTTACAATACACACTATTAGGTGTGACATGGTTAAAGGATTTAATTACCCTATTAAGAGTGGCCTGGTTAGAGGGCTTAAGAACATTCCATTAGAATGTCACTTTGATTAAAGAGTTTACAAAATGACTATTAGGTCAACCTTGATTAAAGGATTTAGACTTATACAATGGTTAGAAAGTAATAGTAAGTTCTAATATGAAAATATACAACTCACTTTGCAAATACAGATCCACTCCACACATATACTAATTTATAGACTGACCTTCATTTCCATCTCTATCTATGATCTTCTCAGAATTCTCTTCAAGCAATGACCACATCTCTATTGATCTCTTCACAGCTTCACCTTCAGCCTTCTACTTAGATTCATTAGTCAATAACATTAACTTCTTATTATCTTTGTAACCTCACAATTAGGTCATCCTTATACCTCCTTGATCAGGTAGATTCATGTTTTTCCACTTAATCTCTTCCGTAGATGTTAGGTTTAGGTCAGATACATTGAATCCTTCCATCATTATGCTCTCCCTCTTTTCCTTCTAGATACATCTCCAAAATTCTCTTTGACTCTATAAGAAAATGGTTTACCATGCATTAAATGCTCCATACCATTTATCCATAATTTCAACATGTTTTACATATCCCAAGAATTCAACTATGTTGGTCAAGATTCTCAATTCCTTCTCAAAATATAAATTACTGACACTCAGTCAATATTGTGATCATCTCCTCCATCATTACTCCCTATCTTGGTTATCGCTAACACTTTCCTTCTCGACAAACACTGTCTTTTCATAATAATTATCTGTCACTCAACAATTACTAATTTTTTTATTAACACTAGATTTTCTTGGCACATACTGGCACTCGTTTGTCACTAGCATCACTCATCTTAAAATAGATTTCTTCACTTTTTCTCGGTTAAGTCTAGGTTTCCAGTCTTTCTTCTTCACTTGGTGTAAAAGATAAACAACACGTTACTTTTCCAATGTTCCAACTAATCAAGTACCCATTGAAGTATCACATAACTCAACCTTTCCTTAGGTCTTCTTGTTATCTCCTCTTTTCAAATCCTCTTCATCAATCAAAAGATATGGTCCTCTTCTAGATAGACATCATCTTACCAGTTAAGATTTTACATCAATGAAAATATTAAAATTATTTCAATTGTAGTTTCCAATAGTGCTTTCAACTTGAACTATTTCATGCATATGTAGATGCAATCATATTAGTTCACACTTTTTTAGTTAAATATTTTGTAATGCATAATTTTCATATTTTATGAGAATTATCTTCTCCTTGGTTATTACCAGTTTGAGTTTCATATAAAAAAATTTGTTTATTATTTTGATGGTTTTTGTGCTTTCATGTTTACATTTGTTATAAGTTTTTGATTAGTTTAAGTTCTTACTAGTTCTATAAAAGTTATAGAAGTTGTTTTTGAATAACTAACTCAACCCCATCTCAGTGATTGATCTTTTTCAACAAACTTACAAATATATTTTAAAAGTTTTTTTATGTCATAAAATACACTATTGACCATATTTATCAATTGATTACAAATTAAAAGATAATTTTGATTTATTATTTATTATTTTATTTTATTTTTAACTAATTAATACATGTGATCAATGTTTCATTTTTTGTATGGCATAAAGGTTTCTCATTCTGTGGGTCTATATTAAAAACTTTATTAACTTCAAAATATTTTAGAATACCTAAATCTATTCCCCATTTTTCAAACTTTTTTTAAGGATAACATTATTTCTTTGACCATATCTGTGATATATAAAAATGCATGCTAAAATTATGGAAGTTTCATTTCATTCTATCCTAATAGTAAATTGTTGGAAATAATAGGTACTAAGAGGGGGGGTGGGAGGTAGCGAATCTGTTAGCACCTGTTAAAATTTTCATGGCCTCACAGATTTTCCCTAGTCTCTGTAAATGTTTTTCCATCTCCCTAGCTTCAAACCCTTGTTAAAAATTCAAATATCTAGCCGTTGGTAAAAAAAAACCCTTAAGCTTAGCCTGGCCCTGTTCTAATTTTGTGTTACCTTTTTGGTCACTTAAAATCCTATATACCCACGTGCTTAAATGTTATGACCCTTCGCATGTCATGCGGTTAGGTTTTAAAACTTTTGGGCCCCCTTTAATTTTTGCTAAGCTCCTAAGTCCCCCCCGTAAGGTTTTCCTATATTTCAACCCTTTGAAAAACTTGTGATTGTTGCATGTTTGCAAGGAATCTTTCTTCCCCTTGTGAACATGCGACAAGGCACCACCTATCCCGGTAGGCCCATCTTCAATGTCTGCAGTGGATTAAAGTACTAACAAATCTCACGGCTATCATTACACCGCTAAGGTAAAGTGCTCGATGTTTAATATGGCGGTATAGCGATGAGCATCTGATGCGAAGGTTGACAATAGATAGGTGGGTCCTTGGGGTGCTAGGGTGGAACAAGTCAGCGGCTTCTCATTGGTCGATAGGAGTCTAATGTGGTGCATGTCAGAGGTCTGCTTGCCGGTTTTCGCAATGTGGTAGCTTGTGATTCGTTGAAATGGCTTATGCGATAGGGTGGGGTCATGTTGTCAGTCACTTGAAGATCTCGTGGCTGTGACATGATTGCAAGGAATATTCTTCCCCTTTGCGATCATGCGATGGCCATTGATTTGGAATCTAACATGAAGACCACTCGGTGGACCTAGTCGTCAGAAGGTGCTGGCGTGTAAGGTTTTTGATTGGTCGGCAAGGTGACAAGCTGGATGTTGTCAGTGGGGCCATGGTTTCCAAAGGAAGTAAAGTGCCTACAAGTCTGTGAAGATCGTGTGGTTTTTGTTATACCACTGAGGTAAGATGCTCAACTTTTAGCATCGTGGTATAATGATGACCGTCGATTATACTTAAAGATATGTAAAGCACACGGGCCCGTGAAAAGTAAATGAATCTAATAGCGGGGTTTTAAAGTTGATCAAGATTTGAATATCGACTACTGATTCTTTGTTGGTGCCATAAAAGTAACCATTTTACTAGGATTTGAATTTTCTAAGGGTTTTCAGTGATAGAAAGGATCGAAATTGAATGCTTTCACAGTCAAATCTGGTAGAATTGGTTTTGCTAACTATTGTAGTGTGGTCCAGGGTGTTAAGTGATCATTTGCAAAGTGTTTGTACCATGATTTTGTGCTTGAGGCATGTTGCAAGTGGCCGAACAAGTTGATAATGTGGGCATTTTTGTGGTTCTCAGTACCTTCTTAGTGTTTTTTCATGATCAAGGATCACTCCGAGATCTGTTTTCTCCTGGTTGCTTGGGTTTCTTCCCCTATAATAAATTTGTGACTATTTCTAGTTGGTCTAGTGGGTGAAACCCTAACCCTAGTCATCTGTAGCTTGTTGCATACTATTTTGGGATTTCAAGATGACTAGGGGGGTATATATGGATGTAATTTTGACTTTGTAAGGGTTCCAAAATTTTGGATGTCCATTATTTTGGTTCCAAGAAAGGTTTTGTCCTATAGATTTTCTCCTTCTCTCTGCATATAGGGTGTTCTTTCTTCCATTGTTGGTTTAGAGAATATAATGCATATTGTAATTGATTTGTCTTATGTATGAGGACTCAATTTATTCTTACTGTCACCAAGCTATCTCCATTTGAATTCTAAATTCATTAATCATATATCAAGGGTGTTTGATTTTTCTATTTGCATTTCCTATGTGTTTGCAAGTGGAGTTGTCGTTACAGAGATAATTGGTTTAGGATTTGTTTTCATGTATGTATGAGATGAGGTGTCAATGATATGTCATGCTTGTCTTCCAGTGGATGCTAGTTAACATATTATTTGTTTATAGGTCTCTTCTAAGGGGAGGGTTAAAAGCCTTTGGATGGGTAATAACATACTTGGATACACAGGTGGGTTGTTGAAGTGAGGTTTGGTCATGGTGTGTGATTGATGTTAGACATCATCATATTGAATTTATTACTTTCCTATTTCATAGATGTCTATTGCAATAGGTTATTTGACTTTGTAGCCCTCTGGACAGGCACTAGTCTATGAGAGACTTAGGGTATCTCAGGGAACCTTTCAAACCCATCATTAAATCATTTACATTTAGTTCCACCCTCTCCCTTTCATGCTGTTAGGATAGGTCTCTGGTTTTCATACTCACTCTATGCAAGTAGGGCTATTGCATGAGATCTTGGTTTCATTGAGGTACATGATACCTACAAGGGTTTGAGAACCATTCCATGGTCAGTTACCTATAGGCCTGTAGTGTGATTCAAGTTGTATGTGTGTAGATGAGGTATAACCTCTTGAGTGATGTGGAGGTCAAAGTGTAGAAGGATCTCTCTTTGATCCTTGTCAGTTGGCCTTTTTCCTTGTCATATTTGGAGTGTTGAGTGAATGTGACACTAGCCCTATCAATCCTAATGTCAATCTGACCTTTGGGGAAAAAGAAAATCAACAAGATGGTGACTCTACTGGGGAAGAAGTAAAAGGAAGCATGCTTTCCTTGCTTGGCTAGATCATCCCAGAGTCTGGTTAAATGATCATAGAGTCAGATATAAAAAACACATTTGTAAAATCTTCTCACTACATGTTGAGTAGCAGCTCTGATTTCTCTGTTTGATCAGTGCATTTGCTGATAAACATTGTGTGTTTACTTGGTGGAGTTTTGTGTTGATTAGAAGTAGAAACAAGAACAAGTACATTACTTTCCTCTCCAAGGAGGTGGTGACTCTACACATAAAAGAATCTAATCAAGCTTCAAGGTGAGCTCTAGATCTGCCCTACCTTCCAGTCAAAAAAATCTTCTGCTACAAAACTCTCAGGTACTTTTCAAGGTCTAGATGTTTCCTTATTAAGTGATCAAGCACTAAGAAAAGGATAAGGTGTGAGTAGAGGTTTTCATACTTCAAGTTTTTAGTTGCATCTTTGCAAAATTGTATGGAAGTATTGCATTAAGTTTGATGGGTAAGCTTGATGAGGAGATTGTATTCCTTGCCCATGGCATCCTTAGGGATTGCATGTCATTGATGAGATTGAAAGTAGGATGTAGAAAGGATCTATCCATATCCCTTTTCTATGATAGATTTTGGGATGTATATAATGAGCTTCCTGATGATGTTGAGTTTTTAGAATCTGAGTTCATTGGTTTATTCTTGGATCTTTGCTTTCATGAATCAACTAGTTGGTCAAACGCATTATGGGAAGAGTATTATATGTGTATCAGAGATTGGATGCTTAGTGATGATAGCCTTGGGCTTGATGATACACTCAGGGTTATGTCCTTAAGTGTTGATAATTGGAGTGATGAGGACAATGAGGTTGTGGTGTCTCCATATGAGTCAGATGCAACATGGGAAGAAGAAATTGATGATGGAAGTGAACATTCTTTGGACATTGAAGATGTTGAGGGTGATTCATCCTTAAGGTATGAAGATAAAGAAACAATAATTCATTATTATATCAGTGAGGCAGAACATGAAGATTGGGACAAAGTGTTATCTGATGGGTCTCTTTTGGATAACAAGGACATAATCATGGATACTACATGCTTGGTACGTGATGATGAGTATGAATCTTCATGTTGTTCTAACTTTTCTTCATATGATGTAAGTCTCCATGAGGTTGAAATGGGTAGTGAACTTATGTGTTCCCCAATGCTTTATATAATGAAGAGTTTGATGATTATCAGCCCAATTTTTGTCATGATGTTCAACAAGGTGTATTGCATGAAGTTGTTAATCCTTTGTTTGAGGCACATGTGGAGATTTCAGATTCATTTGAGTCAGGATGTTCTTCTTTTTCCATCTGTGATAAAGTTTTAAGTGATGATGTTGCATCCTATTCATCAGAAGGTTGTGGAATAGTTGCAAAATTTGGTAATAATCAGATTTGTGAACATGAGTTTGACTATTCATCTGAGTTCCAGCTAGTTGGACCTATGGAAATGCAAGGTTGGGGTATAAATGAAGCCTTTCAGTAGGCAGAGTATGAGTTTTTTGTGTTTCCAATTGATAGCATACATGAATCAATAGAAAAGAATAGGTTTTTATCTTATGGTATTGTTCATAGGTATGATGAGTCTTTTCTTCATAGTGAACAAAATGAAGGGAATGCCAAAAAATTTTACATGCACTATGAAGATAGTTACTTTGTTCTGCCTGACAAGCTGGTTGGAAATGTTGACACACCTGGTGAAGCAACTGAAAATAAAATATCTAGTGTGCCTCATGAAGGAAGAAATGGAAACCAAATTTTTGATAGAGGTAAAGGTTGGTACTCCTTTGGCATCTAGATGTTGCTTATGTATATTTTGTATATCCTGTGTAGTAGTGTTAGAGTTTTTGGTAGGGAGCCAATTTGTGAAAATCTTGGATTAGGAGTGGGGAGAGGGCCTAATTGTTTTCTTCAATAGGTGGTCTACTTCTCCTAGATATTTGAATCCTTACCGTGCCTACAAGAGGCATGCATCCCCAACTAGAGCTACTATTAGCACCTATTAAAATTTTCATGGCCTCACAGATTTTCCCTGGTCTCTGCAAATATTTTTCCATATCCCTAGCTTCAAACCCTTGTTAAAAATTCAAATATCTAGCCATTGGTAAAAAAAAACCCCTAAACTTAGCTTGACCCTGTTCTAATTTTGTGTTACCTTTTTGGTCACTTAAAATCCTATATACCCATGTGCTTAAATGTTATGACCCTTCGCATGTCATGCGGTTAGGTTTTAAAACTTTTGGGCCCCCTTTAATTTTTCCTAAGTTCCTAAGTTCCCCCCGTAATGTTTTCCTATGTTTCAACCCTTCAAAAAACTTGTGGTTCTCGCATGTTAACAAGGAATCTTTCATCCCCTTAAGAACATGTGACAAGGTGTCACCTATCCCAGTGGGCCCATCTTCAAGGTTTGTAGAGGATTAAAGTACTGACAAATCTCACGACTATTGTTACACCACTAAGGTAAAGTGCTTAATGTTTAATATGGTGGTATAGCAACAACTGTCTGATGCAAAGGTCGATGACAGATAGGTGGGTCCTCGGGGTGCCAAGGTGAAACAAGTCAATGGCTTCTCATTGGTTGAGGGGAGTCTAATGTGGTGTGTGTCAGAGGTCTGAGGAATAAAGGAAAAATTAGAGGTCTACCTAGTGGTTTTCACAATGCGGCAGCTTCTAATTCGTTGAAATGGCTTATGCGGCAGGGTGGGGTCATGTTGTTAGTCACTTGAAGATCTTGTGGTTGTCGCATGATTGCAAGGAATATTCTTCCCCTTTGCAATGATGTGATGGTCATTGATTTGGAATCTAACATGAAGACTGCTCAGTGGACCCAGTCATCAGAAGGTGTTGGCATGTAAGGTTTTTGATTAGTTGGCAGGGTGACAAGTTGGATGTTGTCAGTGGGGCCATGATTTTCAAAGGAAGTAAAGTTCCTATAGGTCTATGAAGATCATGTGGTTGTCATTATACCACTGAGGTAGGATGCTCAACTTTTAGCATCGTGGTATAACGATGACCATCGATTTTACTTAAAGCACTGTAAAGCACGTAGGCTCGGGAAAAGTAAATGAATCTAATGGCGGGGTTTTAAAGTTGATTAAGGTTTGAATATCGACCATCAATTCTCTGTTGGCACCATGAAAGTAACCATTTTACCAAGATTTGAATTTCCTAAGGGTTTTCAGTGACAGAAAGGACTGAAATTGAATGCTTTCACAGCTAGATCTGGTAGAATTGGTTTTGGTGACTATTGTAGTGTGGTCCAGGGTGTTAAGTGATCATTTGCAAAGTGTTTGTACCTTGATTTTGTGCTCGAGGCATGTTGCAGGTGGCCGAACAGGTTGACAATGTGGGCATTTTTGTGGTTCTTGGTACCTTCTTAGTGTTTTGTCAAGATTGAGGATCACTCTAGGATCTATTTTCTCCTGGTTGCCTAGGTTTCTTC
The DNA here is from genome assembly GCA_027943335.1 of Chamaecyparis obtusa. NCBI lineage: Eukaryota > Viridiplantae > Streptophyta > Pinopsida > Cupressales > Cupressaceae > Chamaecyparis > Chamaecyparis obtusa. The sequence goes on along the minus strand of BSBK01006157.1, from coordinate 73,174 downwards.
CCCTGTAATAAATTTGTGACTATTTCTAGTTGGTCTAGTGGGTGAAACCCTAACCCTAGTCATCTGTAGCTTGTTCCATCCTATTTTGGTCAAGATGACTAGGGGGGTATATATGGATGTAATTTTGAATTTGTAAAGGTTTGACAATTTTGGATGTCCATTATTTTGGTTCCAAGAAAGGTTTTGTCCTACAGATTTTCTCCTTCTCTCTGCATAAAGGGTGTTCTTTCTTCCTTTGTTGGTTCAGAGAATATAATGTATATTGTAATTGATTTGTCTTATGTATGAGGACTCAATTTATTCTTACTATTACCAAGCTATCTCCATTTGAATTCTAAATTCATTAATCATACATCAAGGGTGTTTGATTTTTCTATTTGCATTTCCTATGTGTTTGCAAGTGGAGTTGTCTTCGCAGAGATAACTAGTTTAGGATTAATTTTCATGTATGTGTGAGCTGAGGTGTCAAAGATGTGTCATGCTTGTCTTCCAGTGGATGTTGGTTAATGTATTATCTGTTTATAGGTCTCTTCTAAGGGGAGGGTTAAAATCCTTTGGATGGGTAATAACATACTTGGATACACAAGTGGGTTGTTGAAGTGAGGTTTGGTCATGGTGTGTGATTGATGTTAGGCATCAACACATTGAATTTATTTCTTTCTTGTTTCATAGCT
>BSBK01006157.1:2500-67500 GCA_027943335.1 Chamaecyparis obtusa | reverse complement strand
CTTCCACTTCATTTTCCATCATTGATGGTAGTTCCAGTGTTTTGGTTTCTAACTTTTTTTCCTTCCTTTTTGCATAAGACTCTGAAATTTTCTTCTTCTCACTAGTGGAATTACTTCCTTCACCGGTTCCAAATTTCTCCTCCAATTGACTTATAATTTTCTTTACTTTCCTCTACATGGTTGAATTTTTAAGTTCAAGGATTATTATTTGGTATGCCTCCTCAAATGTTCCATATCTATTAGGAGTCTTGTTAGCTAGTACTTGTAATAGAGCTACTATTTTTTAGGGTTAACAAATGTTCATCTTTTTCATAACCCATTGTCAGTATCAATGAAACTCTTGGTTCTACCACTTGAATTTTCCAAGTGATGGTATCTAATAGGAAACCAAATGTATATCTATAATTCTCCACAATGTGTGGGGGAGCACTAGGAGTGCTATCATTTTGTGTCTCTTCATCTTCCACTTGTTTCCTATCATCTACCTTCCCTATATATGTAGATCCCTATAGTTTTGTTGTCTATTAGTGTCATACACTTAGTCATTATCTAGGCAATGTTGGTCGGTCATCACTGTGACCAAGTCATCATGTATAGGCCGAGTCATGTAATGTAAATTTACCAAGAATTAGTCACTACTATGTAAACCTATGGTCAATGAGTACTTCTATATTAGCCGAGTTAGTTTTTGTAGAGTTATGTAATGAATATAATGACAAGGTCCAGAGTATAAGGAATAGTGAATGTCGAGTGCAAGAGATATCGAATGTCGAGAAAGCCAAAATTAACATATGTGTTTGTTATGCCACAATCACCGAGGTAAAATGTTTTGGCCAACATTCATATTTTTTTTACCATTTGTTGAGGAAATCATAGAGGTGATTACACTTCTATTTTCAAATCATTAATCCCTATGCAACACTTGGAGCTAATTAGAATCAGGGAAAGATTAAGCAAAAAAATGAGTTAATCTGGATTGTAGATCTCAAATCTTGGAGGAATTTAGTTGTCTATGTAAGATGAGATCTAAACCCTAATAGAAGTTTGTATGTGTGTGTGGATGTGAAATAAAAGTGAGAATATCTTCAGACCAGTGAAGTATTCTGATAGAGTTCAGTGACTGAGTGAAACAGAGGAAAGTAGTGAAGGACATAATAGAGATAAACTTGATAGATAAGATCAAATCAATAATAGAAGGAGAAGATCTATAATTAGCATATAGTGAAGACTGAAGGATCAAGTACTGAGACATTCTAACAAGTGTATCACGGTAAATCTCTTAACAGAGTGGTTTTAACAGACCTTATTTAATCTCTTAACCGAGTGCTTACTTAGTTGTAAGTCTTTAAGGTCTTAATAGGGAAGACCCCTCACATGGTAGATCATATTTTGTGATCAAATTTATAGCCCTAATAGGAAAACTTTATAATGCAGTAGTGCAGATTTGTGGGTGTCATCCCCACCCCAATTTTATCTTTCAAGGGTTTCTGGGTAACCAAGTTACCGTGTTATGGGTGCTTTCATGAATGATGTTTACTTTATTAATTTAATTACATTGATGAAGTTTTTAATAATGTTATGCAAGTTTTTAGTAATGTTAAAGTGGATTCATAGGTGATATCTGATTCACCCCCTCCCCCCTCTCAGTATCATATTTTCCCAATAGATTTCCAATAATTGGTATCATAGCTCTAGGGTTTCTTATAGAAATTCTAACCACTTGAAGACAAAGATCTTGAGATAGAGGTCTATAAGTTGGGAAAAATTATAGAGAATCAGAAGATTAATGTTTAGCTTGCATTACAACAACTTGAAGTAGCTAGTGGAGAACTAAAGAAATCCTTAAGCAGATGAAGAGAATTTGCTATTCAGCAAAATGAATCACAATATCAAGAAGAAGATACTACTGGACTATTTGATAATGGGAACTATGTAGAAATTGACAAAGCCATAAAAGAACTATTGGAGAAAAATAACATACTAAATGAGGACATCAAAAATCTGAAGAGAGAACAAGAAATTCAATCTATCAGACTCTGTGAAGTAGTTGAACATAAAAAGAAAGTTGAAGAAGACAAAAGAAAAATATTAATGGGACTTAATGAAAGGACAAGTGACATGTAAATGTTGACTAACAATCAACTAGACATGGTAAATCAACTGCTACTGGTTAATCAAGAATTGGGTAGGAGAGATGTGGAAATCACCAATCTGAGATCAAAAAATAATCAACTAAGGAATGAACTGAGATCTAAAAAGGAAATAAATGAAAGCATGAACAAACCTAATAAAGTTGTAAGATACTTTGAAGAACTATTAAGGTCACCTAGAAGATCTAGTGATAGATTTGGACTTGGCCTAAATGAGAAATTGTCATCCACTAAGGAAGGAGAATCATCAAAAAGTGGAGAGAAAAGGAATGACAAACCAAAGAACAAAAAGCCTACATGCCATCACCATGGAAAGCCAAGACATACAACTAACATTTGCAGAAGAAAACATGGTGTTGGAGCCTTTTCTTGCATGACCAAACTTGAACCAATAGATGGGCTTGATTCTCAGGGTAGGCACTCAAGTTTGACAAGAAAATAGTCCAATTGATGAGGATAGAGAGCATCCTCCTTCTTCTTTGAGCTCCACATCACTTAGGTGGGTATTGCCTTATCTACACACTCAAGACACCTCATGATAAACAACAGGCATGCAGATACATTATTGTGGAATAGTCTTCAAACCCCTTCAGGTAACTTGTACCCCAATGAAGAAAATTCTTATGCAACAACCCTACTTGCCTAGAATGAGTCTAAAGACTAGAGAGAAATTCCTAATACTACCACCAACATGAAAGGGAAAGGTATTTGAATGATTTTGATGTTGGGTTGAAAGGACCCCTGAGATATCCTAAGTCTCTGATAGACCAGTGCCTTGTCTAATGCGCCACAGAGTCAAATACCTTATTGTAAGAGAAAGCTATGAAACAAGAACACAATATAATCAATGTGTTGATGCCTGAAATCAATTACACACCATGACCAAACCTCAACTTAATAACCCACCTGTGTATCCAAGTATGTTATTACCCATCTAAAATATTTTAACCCTCCCCTTAGAAAAGACCTATAAATAGATAATACATTGACCGACATCCACTAGAAGACAAGCATGAAATATCTTTGACACCTAAACTCATACATACATGAACACTAACCCTGAACCATTTATCTCTACAAAGACAACTCCACTTGCAAACACTTAGGCATTGCAAATAGAAAAATCAAACACCCTTGATGTATGATTAATGGACTCAGAATTAAAATGGAGATAGCTTGGTAACAGTAAGTGTATATCAAATCCTCATACATAAGACAAATCTGTTAAAATATGCATCATATTCTCAAAACCAAAAATGGAAGAAGAACACCCTATATGCAGAGAAAAAGAAATATCTACAGGAAAAGGACCCTTCACAGAACTAGAAAGGAACTCTAAGCTAGAACCCTTACAAAGTCAACATTTCAACTATTGATACCACTGGTTACCTCAGAATCCCAAACAAGTTAGGATGCAACAAGCTATGGGTAACCATGGTAAGGTTTAGGGTTTCACCCACCTAACCAACTAGAATACATCAAAAATCAATGCAAGGGCAGGAAACACAAACAACCTAGAGAAAACAAATCTTAGGCAGATCTGCAATCATGAAAATTTGCAAGATTCAATACAGAAAACTAGGGATAGCGATGAAAACTAGTACAAATCACCACTTGCAAAAAGCTTCTCGAGCTCAAAAACATACTCCATCAGGTACAAAATAATACAACAATCGACCCACAAGAGCCTCAGACCAGATTGCAACACCTACTGCAACCAAACTGATTAGAATCAGCTGGAAAACATTCAATTTTGGTACCTCCTATCACAAAAACCCTCTGCAAATTTAAAATTGAAAGATAACGGTCATATCTTGGTGCCTATAGGGAATCGATGACCCATATTCAAACTAAGACCAGATTTAAGTCCTGACCGTAGATCCTCTTATCTATCTTGGGCTTTGTGACTTAACCTTTATCTTTAGTCGTGCAACTATGATCACAAACCCACTCAAAAGTCTTTGACCACATCACCAGTCAGCAGCCAACTAGAAATGGGCAACTCGGCAACACTGGTACCATGGACCCGCCTTAACTCGGCAACACTGGTACCATGGACCCGCCTTAACTCCGCAATGGTGACATTCAATAGTTGTCACATGATCGCATAGCTAGGAAATGGGCTATGCAAACATGCAACACACCTCCATGTCACCCTTCTACCTTGCTGCATAACTGCCACCACTAACACACAAGGTTTGTCACATGATCACATAGCATGAAACTGGCTCATGTGAACATGCGACAAACTGTCAGCACTTGCCACCATCAACCTTCAACCAGGAACCACCATTTTAGCAAGACCGAACAACTGGTGCCACATCAAACATGTTACAACCTCAACTCTGCTAACAACTTTCCACATCACCACTCCCTGACCAATGAAAATCATGCACATCAGCATCTCCATAGCATGTTGGACCCACTAAAAATAAGCCCCTTTAATCAGATGATCGGCATATGATCTTGATACACACTGGCCAACCCACAAACCCCTCTGACAATGGCCCCATCGAGAACTTCCATGTCACCGCCACATCGACCAATCAAAAAATGCCACATCACCACCTGCCACTAGGCTCAGGAATAGGTGTCAACCAGTCGCATGATCGCATGTCAGAAAACTTTGACATGCGATCATGCGACAGCCAACCACAGGATGCCACATAACCACCAGTAGGACCACTTCCCTTCCCACCAATAGGCCCAACACAAGAAGTAACTGGTCGCATGGTCGCATGTCAAAAATTTATAACATGTGATCATGTGACAACCAATCATTTTAAAGTCCTTAAAGACCTAGGCCCACCATCTGATCACAGTTGCGCACATAGGACTGATCAACAAGGAGTGTCAGAAAAAGGGAAGAAATGTGAGGTAAAAAACACATAGGATTTTTAGTGAAAGATCAAAAACATCTAGGGTTTTCAAAAACATTGTGGGTTTTCAACACTTTGGAAAATTCTGAAACTATTTCCTGCAAACCTTAAAACTTGGATATCTCTCCGGATTTTGTGAATTAGGAGATGAGATCTAAACTAGAGCAAGGTGATACATTAAAGAGCATGGGGCTAAGAGTGAAAACCATGAAATATTATGGATTTTCTTCGCACATTAAAACAAGCTTGCAGGTAGAGCGGGACACTTCAAAATTTGTAGGGAAGAGGCCATTTTCAAAGAATTTTTGCTATGACAGGAAATTGGCCTAACAATGGCTCTGTCTAGGGATGATTGGTAACTTGTGCCCATGCAAGAATTTAGAATCTCAGGTTAAAGTGGACCACCCACAAGACAAAAAGGCAAGGACCTCAAAAATTGGCAACCGAACCAAGGAAAGAAACACACGATAGGAAAGAGAAACTGTACAAAGATTTACAATATTTACAAAAAGGCTCGGGGCCCCAAAACTTATGATCAGTGTTTACCTCTATCAAAAAAATAATTTTCATCTCCCTTTAGCAGAGGAAAGCTGAAACTACCACTCTCATCAACCCCTCCAAGAACATTATGATCCATATTCAACACAATATATAAAAAATGATCACCACACTCACCATCACTCAACAAGATAGGGTCATCAAGCTGCCATAGACGTTGATCATTTTGTGACTTCAAAATGTCACACTCTTCACTTTCACTGCCTTGCTGAAAAGGACACACTCCAACTCAACCTCATGGATGGGCACATCAGCACATTGATTATTAGTCTGCAATAAAGAATAAACCCTTTCTATCTCTCTACTCTGCAAACTAATATAGCACTCCCCAAGATAGAAATCTGATTGCATAAAATTGGGAACATCCTACTGATCACAAAACACATCAGCATCTTCTGAAAGGGAACAAGCATTGTCAATGACTCATCAGTCATTTGCAAATCTGAGAAAACTCCTTTAGAATTGTCGTAATCTCCAGCATCAAAATATAAACAAGAACCACTGACATTAGGCTCTTGAAAAATTGAATCCACACCGGTACACATATCATCATACTCATCATCACTGACATTATCAAATTCACTACAATAATGTATACCATCCACTTGCAAATCAAAAATGGGAGAAAGGACTTCAATAGAAGTTTCACACACCGTGTCATCACTTGTTCTTTCTTCATCAAAAATAATATCTACCAAGCATGGGATCTTGCAAACATATCCAGGGGTACATCTCTGAAATTCTACATCCAAAAGCTCTGAAATTTGTTCACTACTTGGTAAGCACTAAACTTCACATTCTATCTCATTGGTCTCACTGCAAATGCTACAAATATCTTCCTTATCTAAGACAGGGGCTGGAAAATCTTGTGTCAAGTCATCACTGTAGGAACTCATATTTGTTGCAGATTCATCTTCTATCTCACAAGTTTGATTATCAACATCTACAACACAAGATTCATCATTCACAAATGAAGCCATCCATTCTTTAACATTTTCTAATGCTTCATTCCTAAAGGATGCAGACCAACCGATTGACTCAGGCACACCAAGTTCTAAAAATATTTTAGCATATTGGGAATCTTGAAGCTCAATACCCACAAGAAGTTCATCACAAGCTATACGAAATTTCTTATAGTACGAATGGGATGACTCACCTTTTCTTTCTCCTATTGCACACCTTAGAATCTTTATGCAAGTCTGTAGGATTTTTTGACTCATGAAATGAATATCTCTTTCTCTATTAACATTTCTAGAATCTAACAAAGAACTTTTAGATCTCGAAACATCAACTTGATCTGTCAAGGCTGGAAACTCCATTTCACTATACTGACAAAGCAAAGTAGCTTGTTCTCATGACAACACTTTATCCAAACTAATGCAACCAATGTGTTCATTATACCTCAACATATTTCTGATGCTCTTTACAACAACCAAAGCTTCTATCCCAAAATATGATCAAACTTTCAACATCAATTTTCCCTTCTTCAATGATGACTTGTTCACCTAATTAGGGACTATTCTTGCTTAATGAAATAAGATTACCTAGAGATGTTGTGAATGCTGCAAAATATTGATCTGAAGTCTCCCCCAAATTATCCTTTAAACTTTGGTAGAGCCGCCACCTCCTTGCAGAGGACAAATCTGAATCAGCTGAGAAACCTTCCTCAACTCTGAACCTTCTTCAAAACCCACAATCACAACACAATCTCATAGGATAACTACTTGTCAGGACTGAAAATATATCATGCTTTGTTATGAAACACTGACCAAACAGAGACTCAGACTCACCACTCAACACTTAGTGAAAAAATATTACAAGTGTGTTTTTTATTTCTGACTCTATGATCTTTTAACCAGACTCTGGGATGATCCAGCCAAGCAAGGAAGCTTGCTATCTTTTGCTCCTTCCCTAGTAGAGTCACCATTTTGTTGGATCCTTTTCTTGCAAAAACAAACTTGAACCAATAGATGGGCTTGATTCACAGGGTAGGCACTCAAGTTTGACAAGAAAACAATTCAATTGATGAGGATAGAGAACATTCTCCTTCATCTTTGAGCTTCACATCACTCAGGTGGGTATTGCCTTATCTGCACACTCAAGACACCTCATGATAAACAATAGGCCTATAGATACATTATTGTGGAATAGTCTTCAAACCCCTTCAGGTAACTTGTACCCCAATGAAGCAAATTCTTATGCAATAGCCCTACTTGCATAGAATGAGTCTAAAGACTAGAGAGAACTTCCTAATACTACCACCAACATAAAAGGGAAAGGTATTTGAATGATTTTGATATTGGGTTGAAAGGATCCCTCAGATATCCTAAGTCTTTGATAGACCAGTGCCTTGTCCAATGGGCCATAGAGTCAAATACCTTATTGCAAGAGAAAGCTATGAAACAATAACATAATATACTCAATGTTTTGATGCCTAACATCAATCACACACCATGACCAAACCTCAACTTAACAACCCACCTATGTATCCAAGTATGTTATTACCCATCTAAAAGATTTTAACCCTCCCCTTAGAAGGGACTTGTAAATAAATAATACATTGACCATCATCACCTGAAAGACAAGCATGAAATATCTTTGACACCTCAGCTCATACATACATGAACACTAACCTTGAACTAGTTATCTCTATGAAGACAACTCCACTTGCAAACACTTAGGCATTGCAAATAGAAAAATCAAACAGCCTTGATGTACGATTAATGGACTCAAAATTCAAATGTAGATAGCTTGGTAACAGTAAGAGTATATCAAATCCTCATACATAAGACAAATTTGTTACAATATGCATCATATCCTCAAAACCAATAATGGAAGAAGAACACCCTATATGCAAAGAAAAGGAAATATCTGATGCAGGAGCATCTTGGGTGTAATGGCAATCTTGCATCACCCAAAAATATTTTTGTTTTTGTATTCAATAAGGGTTATCTTGTGCAGAGCTGCTATTTATGGAAACTTGCTATTTTTTTTAGTAAGTTGGCCTTACGATCTCGGAATGTTCTGATTTTACATGTGGAGGTTCATCTCAGTCATATCAGCCTGCCAGCAAAGTTTCAAGGCTAGATCAGGTCTAGTTTTGAAGATATTGAAGATTTTCGGTATTGGCAGCAGGGTACAAAAACTTTGAACTCAGTTTTGAAGGTTTTAGAGGCCCCAGATGAGGTCAAAAAACTAGGTGACGGGCACTTTGCGTGGGTCAAGCCTGTAGAGTGCTTCGTGGCATTTTTGAAATGGGGTTATAATAGTCAATCAGGTCAACTGGTGATGACTTATGGTCTCCGAAAGTCAGGCCACCTGAAATGGTAGAAAATAATTTTCCTTCAAAATTTCTATTCGGGTTTCAAAAGTTATTTTGAGCCAACTTTGATGTAATAAATTGAAAAATAAAATAATTCTAAGTTGGGTTGGCCCTTAGGGCTAAATTTCTAGAACCTTCTCGGGCAGTGGAAATTACCTATATAAAGAAGGCCAGTAGTGTTGTCTAGGGTAGTTTTGGGTAGTAGATCTGGGTATTGATTCGAGGATTTTCCTACAAAATATTGTAAGGGAATGCCCATGTGGCTTTGCATATTGTAATTTTGAAATTTTATAATTTCACATTTGTGGAGATAATAAGAAGCCAATTTTCTGTTGTTACATATTATTGTTGTTGTTTCTCTATTTCTGTTATGTGTTTGCGGTACTAAGGGGAGCACCCTTCATCAAGTGGTATTAGAGAAGGAGTTCTTGAGTGTGTAAACAGATCGCTGATTGTGAGGCAGTTTGCACCAGGATCATGGTTAGGGTTTCAGTGTGCATCACGAAAATACCTCCATGAAGAGAATGTGGTAAAAGAGCTGGTGCTGTGACACTTGAGGTTAGAGAGCTGCAGAGACAAGTGCGAGCATTGCAAGAAGAGATTCACAGAAGAATGAATCTTAATGTCAGAGACAAAAGCGAGGATGAAGCCAAAGAAGAATATCAAGAAGGAGAAGCTGAAGTTGTGAATCAGGAGGAAGAAAGACTTTTTCGAGCGATTTCTAAGATTGGGAAAAGACCTAAGATTGAGGTTCCTACATTTTCTGGAAATCTTAACCCAGAGGAATGTTAGGAATATTTTGAGTATGAAGATGTTGAGGATCCTGATAAGGTCAAATTTGTGAAGGCCAGACTAAAAGGTCATGCAAAGATTTGGTGGCAAGAGATTCAATTGGAGTGAAATAGAAGAGGGAAAGATAAAATCACAAGATGGGATCAGATGGTAGATAAATTGAAGTGACAGTTCATTCCTATTGATCATGAGCTTGACCTACTAAAGAAAATGCAAAGTTTGAAGCAAGCAGGAAGATCTGTTTAGGAGTATACAGAGGAGTTCTATCAACTCCTCATTAGAATAGGCCATGTAGAAGCTGATAAGGAGAAAGTTACCCGATACCTTAATGGGTTAAGGCTAAGTATTTAGGAGGACTTGAATCTAGTTTGAATGAATAGTATTGAGGAGGCATACCAGTTTACCCTAAAAGTAGAAGAAAAGCTGAACAAGAAGTTTGAGAGCAGACAAAATGGAAGAGGTCATGGTGGAAGATCTGGTGGATGGTCATATGGTGGCTGATATGAAGATCTAAAAAAGAAGGATGAGGTTAGTAGCAGCCAGAATTAGAGAGGAAACAATTCCAATCATTTCCAAGATCAGAATAATAGAGATCAGAGAGGAAGAGGAAGAGGACAAGGATCTAGAAGAGGAGGCTTCCGTGGAACATTTTTTCACTGTGGAGAAGAAGGTCATAGAGCATTTGAATGTACTCAGTGCCAAGGTAGAATAGACAGGAGAAATGAAGGTCAGGCCAGAGTTGCACATGTAGATGAAGATGCCAGATCATCAAATTCTGAAGATGCTGAAAGAGGAGAAACGCTAATTAATAGAAGAGTCCTGCTGAGTGGTGAGAATGAACCTGAACAAAGGAGGAGCTTGTTTCACACTAGATGTAAGTGTGAAGGTAAATGCAATGATGTGATTATCAATAGTGGAAGCACTGACAATTTGATGTTAGAAGAGATGGTGACAAAGTTGAAGCTCAAGAGATAGAAACACCCACATCCATATCGGATTGCCTGGGTGTAGGATGACCACAAGGTCATGGTCAGTGAACAGTGCCTGTTAAAGTTCAAGATCGACGGGTACCAAGATGAGGTACTATGCGATATAATATCTATCGATGCATGTCATATGTTGTTAGGTAGATCATGACAGTTTCACAGATGTGTTGTACATGATGGTCGTGCGAATACCTATTCCCTGACAAAGGATGGAGTGCGACATATGCTAAAGCCATTGAAGGAGATAGAAGAAAAGGTATGTGGTAATTCAAGAATAAATTTTTTTGATGGAAGAAAATTCTTAGATGGTATGGGGCATGAGCATGTCTGTTTTTCTTTAATTCCAAAAGTTGGTAAAGAGGAAGTAGAGGATGTACCTGTAGAGGTTGCAGATTTGTTGAATGAGTTTCAGGATATTGTATCTGATAATGTACCTGATGGATTACCATTGGTAAGGAAGATCAGTCATCAGATGAATTTGATTCCAAGAGCCATTTTTCTAAACAAGGCAGCACACAGAATGACACCAGCAGAAAGTGAAGAGTTGAACAGACAAGTACATGAGTTATTGTAGAAGGGGTTGATCCGAGAGAGTCTGAGTCCCTATGTTGTACTAGTAGTATTAGCACCAAAGAAGAATGGAGAATGGAGGATGTGTACAGATTCTAGATCAATAAACAAGATCACAATCAAGTATAAGTTTCCATTGCCATGAATGGATGATATTATGGACTGTTTGAGTGGAGCTGTGTATTTCTCAAAGATAGATCTGAAGAGTGGATATCACTAGATTTGGATCAGAGAAGGAGATGAATGGAAGACTACCTTCAAGACAAAAGAAGGACTGTATGAGTGGTTAGTCATGCCTTTTGGGCTAACCAATGCACCAAGCACTTTCATGCGGCTCATGAATGAGGTTCTGAAGGAATTTTTGGGTAAGTTTGTCATTGTTTACCTAGATGATATTTTGATCTTTAACAAGACACTAGAGGAGCATATGATGCATATTCGTATGGTGTTTGAGAAGCTAAGACATGAGAAATTGTTGATGAATTTGAAGAAGTTCAATTTTGTGAAGAAAGAGTTAGTGTATTTGGGATTTGTACTTTTACCAAAAGGTCTAAAAATGGACCCAGAGAAGGTACAGGCTATCCTTGAATGGCCTACTCCAATGAATGCTACTGAGGTAAGATATTTTCATGGTTTGGCTAGCTTTTACAAAAAGTTTATCAAAAATTTTAGCAGTATTTGTGGTCCCTTGACTGAAACAATGAGAGGAGATAGAAAAGAGTTTTCAATTGTTGAAACAAAAAGTTACAGAACAACCTATTTTAGCACTTCCAAATTTTAATAAGGTGTTTCAAGTAGATTGTGATGCTAGTGGTACCGCAATAGGAGCTGTTATGAGCCAAGAAGGTAAACTGGTTGCTTATTTCAGTGAGAAGTTAAATGATGCCAAGAGAAAATATTCTATTTATGATCAGGAATTTTATGCTATAGTTCAGGCATTGAAGAAGTGGAGACACTATCTGCTTCCTAAGGAGTTTGTTTTGTATACTGATCATCAAGCTTTGCAATATTTGAATAGTCAAGGAAACTTGAATCAGAGGCATTTGAAATGGGTTGAGTTTTTGCAGAGTTATACATTTGTTTTGAAACACAAAAGTGGAAAGTGTAACAAGATTGTAGATTCTCTTAGCAGAAGGAAACTATTGCTGACAGAGATGCAGATTGAGGTGGTTGTGTTCAAGGAACTCAAAAATTTGTATCCAAAGGATCCTGATTTTGGTGGAGCTTGGAAAGATTGTAAAGAACCTGTTACTCTAGATAGGATGAAATGGCTAGATTTTATCATCCAAGATAATATGCTATTCAGAGAGAGTCAGTTGTGCATTCCACAAAGTTCTATGAGGGTGAATCTCATCAAAGAGAAGCATAGTGGAGGATTGGTTAGACATTTTGGTCGAGATAAAACCCTTGCTTTGTTTGGTGAGAATTATTATTGGCCACAGTTGAGGCAAGATGTGAAGAAGTTTGTACAGAGTTGCAGAGTATGTCAGATGGTGAAGGGAGTGAAGTAGAATACAGGGTCATATCAGCCATTACCTGTACCAGAGAAGCCTTGGGAGGATATCAGTATAGACTTTGTTCTTGGTTTACCAAGGATGCAGTGGGGACACGATTCAATTTTTGTAGTAGTTGACAGATTTTTGAAGATGACACATTTCATTCCCTGCAAGAAGACTAATGATGATTTTCATGTAGTAGAATTGTTTTTCAGAGAAGTAGTGAGACTACATGGTTTTCCAAAGACCATAGTTTCAGATAGAGACACTAAGTTTTTTGGATATTTCTGGCGTACATTGTGGAAGAAGTTGAAGATAGATTTGAAGTTTAGTTCATCACATCATCCACAGACTGATGGATAGACAGAGGTGGTGAATAGAAGTTTAGAAAATTTGCTGAGATGTTTGGTTGGAGATAAGCCAACAGGATGGGATTTGATTTTACCACAGGCAAAATTTGCATACAATAATTCTGTCAACAAGAGCACTGGTAAATCACCATTCCAGATTGTATATGGAAGTAGTCCAAGAAATACATCTGAGTTGAGAAAGATAGATAAAGGAGAAATAAGTAGTGCTAAAGCTGAGGATTTTACAGAACACTTGAAGAACATCCATGAGGAGGTGAGGAAGCATATTACCAAGATGAATGCGTAGTATAAGACTAAGGTAGATGAGAAAAGGAGGCAGAAGGAATTTTAGGTTGGGGATGAAGTCATGGTTCATTTGCGGAAGGAGCAATTTCTGGTTGGTACATATAACAAGTTGAAAATGAAGAAGTTTGGACCATGTACGATACTAAAGAAGCATGATTCAAGAAATGCATATGAGGTAGAATTGCCTATTGAGCTAAATATTTCACCAGTGTTTAACATTTCATATTTGACAGAGTATCATGAAGGAGGTGTTGAAGATGAGGTTGCAGTAGCACAGTGGAGTATTCCAGCAACCAGTTCAGATATCAAGGAGATTAAAGACATACTAGATAGTTGTGTTGGCAGAAGCACAAGGAACAAGACATATGAAGAGTATTTGGTCAAATGGAAAGGATGACCTGTAGAAGATTCATCATGGCTAACAAAGGAGGAGGTTAACCATCTTGGTTTTCCTCTGCACACCTAAGTTGTGATAGGGTCACTTCTCAAATTACCCTGGGTGTCTGATGCAGGAGCATCCTGGGTGTAAGGACAATCTTGCATCACCCAAAAATATTTCTATTTTTGTATTCAATAAGGGCTATCTTGTGCAGAGCTGCTATTTATGGAAACTTGCTTATTTTTTTAGTAAGTTGGCCTTACAATCTTGAAATGTTCTGAATTTACATGTGGAGGTTCATCTTAGTCATATCAGCCTACCAGCAAAGTTTCATGGCTAGATCAGGTCTAATTTTAAAGATATTAAAGATTTTCGGTATTGGCAGCAGGGTATAGAAACTTTGAAGGCTTTAGAGGCCCCGGATGAGGTCAAAAAATTAGGTGATAGGTGCTTTGCACAGGTCAAGCCTATAGAGTGCTTCGTGGCATTTCTGAAATGGGTTTATAATAGTAAATCGAGTCAACTAGTGATGACTTATGGTCTCCGGAAGTCAGGCCACCTGAAATGGCAGAAAATAATTTTCCTTCAAAATTTCTGTTCAGGTTTCAAAAGTTATTTTGAGCCGACTTTGATGTAATAAATTAAAAAATAAAATAATTCTAAGTTCGGTCAGCCCTTAGGGCTAAATTTTTGGAACCTTCTCGGGCGGTGGAAATTGCCTATATAAAGAAGGCCCGTAGTGTTGTCTAGGACAGTTCAGGGTAGTAGATCTGGGTATTGATTCAAGGATTTTCCTACAGAATATTGTAAGGGAATGCCCATGTGGCTTTGCATATTGTAATTCTGAAAGTTTGTAATTGCACATTTGTGGAGATAATAAGAAGCCAATTTTCTGTTCTTGGATATTATTGTTGTTGTTTCTCTATTTCTATTATGTGTTTGTGGTACTAAGGGGAGCACCCTTCATCAATATCTATAGGAAAAGGACCCTTCGTGGAACCAGAAAGGAACTCTAAGTTAGAACCCTTACAAAGTCAACATTTAAACTATTTATACCACTGGTTACCTTGGAATCCCAAACAAGTTAGGATGCAACAAGCTACGGGTAACCATGGTAAGGGTTAGGGTTTCACCCACCTAACCAATTGGAATACATCAAAAATCAATGCAGGAGTAGGAAACACAGGCAACCTAGAGAAAATAAATCTCAGGCAAATCTGCAATCATGAAAATCTACAAGATTTAGTACAGAAAACAAGTGATAGCCATGAAAACCAGTACAAATCACCACCTAAAAAAAGCTTCTTGAGCTCAAAAACATACTCCATCAGGTACAAGACAATACAACAATCGACCCATAGGAGCCTTAGACCACACTGCAACACCAATCACAACCAAACCGATCGGAATCAATTGGAAAACATTCAATTTTTTTACCTCCTATCGCAAAAACCCTCTGCAAATTTAAAATTGAAAGACAACAGTCATATCTTGGCACCTACAGGGAATCGATGACCCATATTCAAACTGAGACCAGCTTTAAGTCTTGACCGTAGATCCTCTTATCTTTCCCGGGCTTCGCGACTTAACCTTTATCTTTAGTTGGACAACTGTGATCACAAACCCACTCAGAAGTCTTCGGCCACATCACCAGTCAGCAGCTAACCAGAAATGGGCAACTCGGCAACACTGGCACTATGGACCCACCTTAACTCCGCAATGACAACATTCAACAATTGTCGCATGATCACATAGCCATGAAATAGGCTATGCAAAAATGTGACACACTTCCACATCACCCTTCTACCTTGCCACATAACCACCACAGCTAACACATGGGGTTTGTCGCATGATCGCATAGCATGAAACTGGCTCATGCGAACATGCGATAAATCATCAGCACTTGCCACCATCAACCTCCAACCAAGAACTTCATGTCAGTGAGACTGAACAACTAGCACCACATCAAACACGTTACAACCTGAGCTCTGCTGACAACTTTCCACATCACCGCTCCCCGACCAATGAAAATCATGCACATCAGCATCTCCATAGCACATTGGACCCACTAAAAACAAGCCCCTTTAATCGGAAGATTAGCGTATGATCTTGATACACATTGGCCAACCTACAAACCCCTCTAACAATGGCCCCATCAAGAACTTCCATGTCACCACCACATCGACCAATCAAAAAATGCCACATCACCGCCTGCCATTGGGCTCAAGAATAGGTGTCAACCAATCGCATGATTGCATGTGAAAAAACTCTGACATGTGATCATGCGATAGCCAACCACAAGATGCCACATAACCACCAATAGGAGCACTGCCCTCCCCGCCAAGAGGCCTAGCATAAGAAGTAACCAGTCACATTATCGCATGTTAGAAATTTCTGACATGTGATCATGCAACAACCAATCATTTTAAAGCCCTTGAAGACCCAGGCCCACCATCTGATCACACTTGTGTACTTAGGACCGATGAACAAGGAGTGTCAGAAAAATGGAAGAAATGCAAGGTTGAAAACACACAGGTTTTTCGGTGAAAGATCGAAAACATCTAGGGTTTTTAAAAACATTGTGGGTTTTCGAAACTTTGGCAAATTTTGAAACTATTTCCTGCAAACCTTAAAAGTTGGATATCTCCTCGGATTTTGTGAATTAGGAGATGCGATCTGAACTAGAGAAAGGTGATACATTAAAGAGCATGGGGATAAGAGCGCAAACCATGAAACATTATAGATTTTCTTCGCACATTAAAATAGGCTTGCAGGCAGAGCGAGACACTTCAAAATTTGTAGGGAAGAGGCCATTTTCAAAGAATTTTTGCTATGATAGGAAAATGGCCTAACACATGGCAAGTTTGATCCTAAACCTAAATTTAATGGACATTGTTTTAACTATAATAAACTTGGACATTAGGTGCAAGAATATAGGTCTAAGGTCAGCAATCCTCCTATCTCACAAAAATTTCAAGGACACTGTTTCAACTATCATAATTATGCACATAGAGAATTTGAATGCAGATCTAAACCCAAATGGTCATCAAATGAGCAGACTAAGTCACCTATGAAGTGTAACTCATACAACTGGGATTATAATACTTGGTAGAATTGTCATTATTTTGGAAAATATGGGCACATTGGAGCAAATTGTCTGAAGACTCATTTTAGAGGAAAATCTAAAAGTTGGATGAATGGAAGTATGGTATGCTACAAATGTAACAAGATAGGTCATCTAAAGAAAGACTATAGATCACCCATACTAAGCAATGATCAAAGAAGGAATGAAGATATCATTGAGAAATTGAGAAATCAGATGAACAAAACATGGAAGAAGAAAGAAGAAGGAAGCACTAGTGAAGCTAGTGCACCTAAGGTCACCCAATCTGATGGATCAGGTGATCACACTAGTTCAAACAAAGAAAAGTAGGCATGTATGGAGCTGAGTCTTAAAATGTTTCATCTTATATCAGTTCCTAACATATGTTGAGAAAAATTCCATATCTACATAGATAGAGATGCATTAAGACATATTTGAGCAAAGTGGAACAATTCATTTTTTATGTTGAGCATCAATGTTTGAGTCAGAAATGACCGATTTATCAATGTATGTCGAGCTTGTGTTAGTCAAGCTTAACATAAGATTATCGAGATAGCTATATTCCACCTAGAATGTGTACGGAACATTTATGAAGCCCTAATTTGACCATTTGAAGTCTATATAGTAGGATGTTACCATTCTTTTCATTTCCCCAGTGAATTGAAAATTTCTTTGAGCAATTTAGAGAGTGTGTAACCTATTTGTTTTAGAGCTTAAGGGTGATTTCAAAATCTTCATAGCGTGTTGTCAGCAAATCATCTGTGGAATACTTGCACAAAGGTACCCTATCGAGTAAAATCCTTTTTTGAGAATTTTTTAGTTGATATTAATGGAATCATCTTCATTAGCTGCAATGAAGAAACAAGGAAAGGATGTTTTCAATGTTCAGTTAGTAAGGAACGAGGTGTGTAAGCCAAAAAAAAATTTAGTCCATTCCAGTGAGCACAATCATGGGAGATCTTAATGGAGCTCTATCATTAGTTCCAGAAAATGTTTTAATGGTAAAGGACATTAGGTCATGCTACATGTGCAAAATTGGAGAGATCAACGACTATGAAATCAGGGAAGCATATGAAAAATTATGCAGCAATGGAGTGTTAAAGCCAGAACACCATAAGGTTGTTGAGCAAGGGTTAGTTCATGCCCTAGATTTTCTACAAAATTTCAAAGTGGACTGGATTACAATTGTACTGAGTAGAGTAACCGACATGCAAATTGGGTTAGAGGATGGACTTGTTCAAATCACAAAATAAATGATTAACCGGGTAACTAGATTCCCTAAACTCCCTGATAAGAAAATAATGAGATGCTTAAGTAAGGAGGAGATTTAGGAAAACACTCAGGCAATATGGAATAAGCTCAGAATGACAATCTCCACTATCACTGATTCGGATATTGAGTTTGCAGTGAGAGTAATTGCTCACAAATTCTATCAGTCTAGTCGGTTTGATAGCGTCCCATGTATGGCAGTGGACCAGTCTTGGAAAATCATCATGAAGGGCCATACCTATGACCTCACCAAGCTCCAACTGACTCAACTTGCCAAGAACCTTACTTTTATCCAGAAAGAGAAGAATTCTATGTGTAAGTTTGGTTCCCTACTCGTCTGTCTATTCTTTTACATTTAGAAGTGTTTTCCTACTATTGGAAAAGTAATTTGGGATAAGGATAGGCCAATCACAGTTCAAATTAATGAGTTTATCAGTCAGATAGGAGAGAATTTTGACAGTGTAATGGAAAACTAGTTTTCATAATTCAAGAAGAAAATGAGAAAGAGAAGTAGGATTCTTGTATCTCTTGTTGAGAAATACAATTAGGATATTTGTTTCTTAGTAGATAATAACTTCACATATGCACAAGCAATTTTACCGAGGGTATCATGGCTAATTCCATTACCTTATGAGGTTAATATTGATGAGACTACAATAGCCATCACAACCCTGTTAGCTGAGGAAATTGATCAGAAGACTCCCTACTTTGGAACATATGAGGAGGATAAGTCCAAGATATCTATGGGATTGAGGTCTTCAAACATGGAGAGAAAGAGGAAAAAGATAATAAAGAACCTAGTAAAAATGATACGAGAGAGAGAGAGGTAGATGAACCTCTGGAACTGACACAGGGACTAGGAGAAGACAAAGAAAGTGAATCCAGTGAGAGTAAAGAAGAGCATAATGTAGTGGAGAAGAAAGGTAAGAAGGAAATAATTTCTGAGCCTATGAGTAAGAAAGTACAAAAACCTAAGGCCATTTCATCACCTGTTCTTAGGCCAAGAACAAGGGAAATCTCTACAGCCGCAAATGTTGAGCCATAAAATAAAACCCCTGCTTCAGGGAAAAGGAAAATTGTTCATCCTAGGCCGGTGTTGAGCCAGTCAAGGAAGAAGCCTAGGAGGAAACTTATTTTGGAGAAATATGATGAGGAAAGAGAAAGTGATGAAGAGGTTAAGAAGAAGAAGTTACCAGTACAAGGAAAGAAACTGAATGTGGATGAAATATGCCACACCATCAAAAGCTTTGATGAACTTGAAGGTTTGAAACAAATAAGATTTCAGAGCATGAGTATAGGAGATAAGGAGAAACTTGAAGAAGCTATACTTGATATGCTCTGCACTTTCAGGATGCTACCAATACAAATGGGGAAGTTGATCCCTAATGAGTTATATGAGAGAGTTGCACATAAATGGGAATTTTCCCTAATGACTAAGAAGCAGATAAGGGAGAGCACATTAGCTCAAGTTGCACCAGACCTATCCCCTTCTAGTATTTAGGAAGTTGTGGAACAATATAGGAACATATTCGATCCTTAACTCAAAGCTTACTCTATCCTTCAAAAAAAGGTTGAGGATGTTGTTCAAGAAAGTCTTAGGACTTGGAAAATTGTTTTTGGTTTGTTAATTAACAAAAGTGCACAACAGGACACTAGCACATCTAAGGGTGCTGAGCTAGAAAATAAATAAGATATAAATGATCCACATATTTAGGAGATAGAAACCCACAAAGAAGAGAAATTTCAGGAGTTACCTGAAGTAACTATTGTTGACATCATTGAGGATACCCCAATGAAGAATCGGGTATTGACCGAGGAAGACATACAAGACGAGCTACATCTTTGTCAAGTAGTAACACTGTGCTATTAAAAGTCATGTATTATCCCACAATTGATGAGACATCAACTATCAACATAACCCCTATTAATCCTCAAGTTGTTACAGTTGACATGTTAGTTGGTATTAGCACTATTGAGGAACAAGATCAATCGACAAGTGCACTTTAGTCTACATCTACCGAGGAGCCACATAAAGAAAAAGAAGATCAATTTGCACTAGTGATTGTAAATCCTCATTTGGAGGATAAGGGAAAATAAGAGAAGGTAATAGATATTGACATCCAAGAGCCTAAGGAGCAAGAGGCAATAAAATATATTGTACAAATGCCGAGTAGGAATACATTGAAGAAGAAGGCACAAAAAAAGAAGGGGAAAATTTATACACCTGAGGTGACACTCAAAGAAGTTATGGTGTTTCCGAAATGGGACACAAATAACTTATTATATGAACAGATGCAGACATTACAAGACTTACTGAAGAAGAAAAGAAGGTAGGAAGAGTTGAGAAGGGAACATCAGCAAAAGAAATTTTTGCATGAGATAAAAGGTATATTCATTGATGCTTTTGACATGACTTATGTTAATGACTCTGACCCCATACTGGAACAACATGTCCACATAGTCAAGAAAGTGACAGATGATGAAACCAAAGAAAATGATAAGTTGTTGCATGGTCATAAAGGAAATTTGAGACAAAGGTACTAAATAAGGTCTCTACCGAGATAGCAGTGAAGCAGGTAGAACTTTCTACCCAAATATCAGATTTAGAAGGAGTTGTATTGAATGAAAAATCTTTGTACAAGAAATTGTGCAATGTAGAAGAATTTACCAAGGATAACCAAGAGCTCATAGATAGACTACAACTAGATATAAAGTTTACTGGTCACTCATTGAGTTTGGATGCAAGCTCTAGCTCCAAACACTATGCCAAGCTTCTACATTCTCAAAGAAGGATAGCCGAGTTGATGCCTAATGATGGTAAGATAAGGGCTCATCTACTCTCTATTCAAAAAATGTTGACACCTCACCTGGAGGTCATCCAAAGAGAGTTAGCAAAGGCTAAGGAACTAATACAAAAAGATCCTCATCTTTCTACTGCCGAGAGCCTAGTCAACCTAGCTGTCATGCTAGAAGTGCAATCAAAGGTTTTGAAAGTTGTAACATCTAGTTGGGAATCTGCATTGCATATGGTTATGATGCTTCACAAATCATTTCTAGAGAATCATTACAAGCACCCTACTAACGAAGAAATCGTAAGTGCCAAAAATAAGGGGTAAATAATATAATGACATATCTAGGCACATAGGGAGGCCACAAAATCAAAGAACAGAAGCAAAACATAATGGTATGATATAATCAATTTTGTATATGTATATATCTTAGGGGGGTATTCTATTAATACTAAGTACTCATGTAAATATATTGTAAATGTCACGACAAAGTGTTTTTACCACTAATGTCAAAGGGGGAGATTATAGATCCCTATAGTTTTGTTGTCTATTAGTGTCATACACTTAGTCATTATCTATGCAATGTTGGTCGGTCATCACTGTGACCGAGTCATCATGTATAGGCTGAGTCATGTAATGTACATTTACCAAGCAGTAGTCACTATTGTGTAAACCTATGGTCACTGAGTACTTCTATATTAGCCAAGTAAGTTTTTGTCAAGTTATGTAATGAAGACAATTTTGAGCACTAGAGTATAAGGAATAGTGAATTCTGAGTGCAAGAGATATTGAATGCCAAGCAAGCCAGAATTAACATATGTGTTTGTTATGGCACAATCACCAAGGTAAAATGTTTTGGCCGACATTCATATTTTTTTTATCATTTGTTGAAGAAATCATGGAGGTGATTATGCTTCTATTTTGTAATCATTAATCCCTATGCAACACTTGGAGCCAATCAGAATTAGGGAAAGGTTAAGCAGCAAAATGAGTTAATCTAGATCATAGATCTCAAATCTTGGAGGAATTCGGCTATCTATATAAGATGAGATCTGAACACTAATAGAAGTGTGTATGTGTGTGTGGATGCAAAAGAAAAGAGAGAATATCTTTAGACCAGTGAAGTATTCTGATAGATTTTAGTGACCGAGTGAAATAGAGTAAAGCAGTGAAGGACAGAACAAATATAAACTTGATAGATAAGATCAACTCAATATTGGAAGGAGAAGATTTGTAATCAGCATACTGTGCAGACTGAAGGATCAGGTACTGAGACATTCTAACAAGTGTATTAGGGTAAATCTCTTAACAGAGTGGTTTTAAAAGACCTTATTTAATCTCTTAATTGAGTGCTTACTTAGTTGTAAGTCTTAAATCCTTTTACAATGTAGATTGTATAAGTCTTTAAGCTTTTAATAGGGCAGACCCCTCACAAGGTAGATCATATTTTGTGATCAAATTTGTAGCCCTAACAGGAAAAATTTATACTGCAGTAGTAAAGATTTATGGGTGTCATCCCCACCCCATTTTACCTTTCAAGGGTTTCTGGGTAACCAAGTTACTATATTATGATTACATTCATTAATCATGTTTAGTTTATTAGTTTCATTACATTGATGAAATCTATTATAATGCTATGCAAGTTTTCAGTAATGTTAAAATGGATTATTAGGTGATATCTGATTCACCCCCCCCCCCCCCCCTGCTCTGAGTATCACATTTTCCCAATAGATTTCCAACAATATCAGTGGTTTCAGTATTGCCCAAGGTATTCATTGTAGGGGACACCTTTTGTGTACTCGTAGAGTCAATAGAAATTTGTTCCCCTATTCCATTATTTTTTGTTTGATTATCCTTATTGGTTTACTCATCATTTCCTTCATCCTTTTGCTACTCAATGTATTTTTCTTGAGTGTACTCTTTGTCAGTATCTTTTGTTTGGTTGGTGACTTTAGTTACTCATTCTATTTTGTTGCTCTTTTCAATTTCATCAACCTTATTTTATATAGTATCAACTACATCCTTATCAAACTAAATAGTATTCACTTCTAATAGGGACTAGAGTGGTGTATCATCAGCTTCATTTCCAACCACGGGAGAATCGAGACTCTCATTAATATCATCATCCACATTATCTGTTGACTCCTTTCTTAGGTTAATGGGTGTAGCAATATTTGAAATACTTCCTAACATATACCTCCTATTGATTTTTTCATAGTAAAGGTGTCATCTCCTTGAGATGTACGAGTAGTATCCTGTACCACTAGTTGGTCTAAATTGAATATCATTCTCCAAATCATTACCAATTCATCTTCAACTTCCTACTTTTTTCCTGCTAATAACTTGCCAGTCATGTTACCAATACTGAATCCGCCTTTGTATTTTTCAAGTTCTTCATCCATATCTTTTATTGTCAAATGTGGCATAGTATACATGACAGTTCTTCCCCCTTACTTTCTTTTCAAATTTAACTATAGTCACCCATCTAACATTTACTGCTTCATATACTTCCTCAGCTATATGGTCATGGAGCTGGCTAGGGATTCTAATGAGCTTATGATAATGAAACATAATTTGCATCTTTAATGATTTTCTTATCTTCATCAAATAACCTAGAAAACTAAATGTTACTAATGTTACCAATCATTCCAAGTTCTCTATGTACCCATGCAACTTCCGTTGAAGTCTTAGGAATAAAAAATAAATTGTACCACACTTCCCCATGTCTGTAGTTTCCTTGTTAGAATCAGTTTTCTCACTCTCTCCATTTGTCTTTTACTTCTTCTTTTTTCCCAGAGAGGCCTTGACTGACCCTATGGTTTTTCTCTTCTCAAATGTTTTTGTTTATGTAGGTCGAGGTGCCTTTGGTGGCTTAGGATTACACTATAAATAATTAAATAATAAATTCATTATGTAATAAGTATTCGACTCTATTTATATTATAACATAATTTTAATGGAGATTCTATGCCAATATGGATGCAATGAAATATATTCATACAAATATCAATGTTATCATTTAAAGTATTATTATTACTATAGCTAATAACCATCATAGTGGAATGTTGTTATTTGTAGGTAATAATGGTTAGTTGCTAATTTTCGATCATAGGTTGATATCAAACCTAAATAAATTTATTTTTTATCATCAATATTCTTTACTTGGTGTACAAGGAGGATGAAGAAGATGAAATCCTAAAACATTTGTTACATGCAAAGTCAAAGAGACTAGTAATACACACTACATTTGATGTTTAATTAATATAACTATTTTTGAATTCTAATTTGATGCTTGAATTTTTTTTGAAACAAAGCATTTTATAGTACTTATATGTTTTCTCACAAGGCATTTCAAAGATCTAAGATCCTTATTAGTAGTTCTTTTCACATATTGAAATATATATATATTTGTATACATTTGGTGCTCACTATTGATTTTTGTAAATGATATAAACAAGTAGAAATAAGCACTTACAATCAAAAATTTGATAAAGAGAATCATTCATTCACATGACACTAGATATAATTCTCACTTTACTGCCTCATAAAGGGATTGCAGGAATCAATTTTCTTCAAAGTTCTATTTCTGTGAAAAATATAAAGGCAATGAATTTTAAATGTCTTGAGCAAATAATGCATGTTTAAAGGCTACTTAATGTGCTAAAAAAATTATGAAGGTATACGAGAGTTACTTGCAAGCGAGATAAATATCATGTTCCTAGAAAAGTTAAGAAAATGTGTCATATAATATAATGGGAGAAAATGAAATGCAACAAAAAAAATTTCTACATTCAATGCAGTCAAAATATATCCGTTTCGCTTTGCAAGATAACTAATATTTATAGAGAAAGGGTGTTGATAATTCCCTTGATTCCCTCTTAATTGGCTAGCCTATTGAATTTCTTGAAATAATGATGAATGAAAGTAATTTGAAACTTCCACAACGATTTTAATGTCAAAAATTTTTAAAATGATCTTGTTGCAAGTGGGTGTACCAAGGAAGCAAAAGTCATGTATCGTTGATTTTCTTACTTTCACATCCTCAACAATGATATAAACAACCCATCATGTGGTGCGAGTGCAAAATGATAAATAGCCACAACAAAACTTGCAAAAATGGTTCAATGGTTAGAACCATTGCAATTTTCTTCCACAACTTAACGTAAATGTAGAATGGATCGATCACCAAAGTCAGTCAATTCATCTTTTATAGGAAATGCTTTAGGACTAATTAATATAAAATCATAGATTTAATATAAACATCAATTTACTCAAATTATATAATAAAACCATTAACTTGAATTTATGGTTCTAAGTACAAATACTTTATGTAAATATTATACATGACAATCTAAAGCAACTAAACAATAAGATAGTAATAAATTATTCTTGTGTTCCAACTATATGTTTCTTAAATATTCTTTAAACACTAGTCTTAGTTGAAAAAAAAGTTGTTGTCAACAATATTATATAGAACCTATTTAGTAGATAATAACTATTTAAAATATTTTCTCCTCAATATATACATATTTAATATTAAAGCCTAACTCTAAACGCAGTAAATTGATTAAGACAATTGTAATACGGTCGTCTTTAAAACAAAAACAGAAATAAAAACAAAAACAAAATTATCTATTGCACTAAGTGAAAGTCAAGGATAGCCGAGGAAATCTATCCTAACATATAGGCGGATATCTTAAATACCGAATAGAATTCGTACATCGTTGACGATTTCAATAACTTGCTAAACTTGTGCAAACAGGTGTCTCTAATTAAGATAGACTACGAATAGAACGACGCATCTGGTAAACCAAAGACAAAATCGCCATTGTTTCATTCAACTTTTTATGTTTTTGCATTCTTGAAGCGATTATTGTGGGCATACTATACCGTCCATCTGGCATTGTGGAATCATATCTTTCCCCAATATCAGCCCTTTTTTTCTTCAGCCTATCGGATGATTCCAACAATAGATATGGCCGTTCTTTTCAGCGCTATGTACAAGGTACGTTTGAATTTGCTATCTTCGGAGAACAGTATTAAAAGGAAGAAACTCGAAGATGGAATGGTAAGACTCTTGTGATCATTCTGTGCTGATACCGGAGGCAATATAAATAATGTCATCCTCGCCGGAATTTTCCCTTGAATCCATTGTCTCTGAAGTTGTTCTTCCCGTAATCGACTTCACCAAACTTCCACAAGAGTTGGATGATGAAGAACCGAGCCAGCTTCGAGATCATCCCATTCTCGCCAAACTAAGAGAGGCCTGCGTAGAATGGGGATTTTTCCGTCTTGTCAACCATGGAATTTCAGTAGAGCTTCTTGATAAGGTTCAGAATGTTTGCGGAGGTTTGTTGTCAATGCCGAACGAGGCTAAAGACAGAGCCGCAACTTCTAATCCATTTGATAGTTACATTCGAACTCCTAACTTTGAGACATTGAATGTTCTTGACACCACCCAACCAGAGTATCTGGAGCAAATGTGTTTAAGGATATGGCCGGAAGGGAATCTAACTTTCTGGTATGTTATTCATGTCCGCTTCTCCTTCCCCTAAAGCTAACTTTTTAGCCTATGTCTTACTATTTGAATTCCTTTATGTTTTGTTTTGCAGCGAGACAATGCTAAAGTACAACTTGTGTGTCACAAATCTTGCGCAAAAAGTCACAAAAATAATTATTGCGAGTCTAGGATTGGATGCGAAAGCCTTCGACCACTCTCTCTTCGGAAAGTGCACATCCAGATTGCGGATAAATGGGTTTTCATCGTACCAGAAAAATATCGATGACGAGGCTATGCTTGCGCATACAGATAGCGGGTGCCTGACAATTCTTTACCAAGATAATAATGAAGGCCTTGAGATTCGATCTCGGGAGGGCAAGTGGTTTAACGTCAAACCTTTCTCTCATTCATTTGTTGTCAATGTGGGGGATTCTGTCAAGGTATGAAATTTTCTCTCGTCCTTAAATTATCGTTAAAAGAGGTTCTTAACTAGTGTTAGAAAAAGTCAAAACAAAGATAAGTCATAAATATGAGTGCAGGCGTGGAGTAATGGCAGATACCGCAGCTCAGAGCATCGAGTTGTTTGTAAAGGGTGGATAGATCGTATGTCTGTTGGCTTTTTTACTGTACTTCCATTGGAGACCGAAATATATGCGCCGGCGGAGCTTGTGGATGAAAGCAATCCAAGGCGTTACAAGCCTTTCCTCTATTCGGAATTCAGGGAGGAAATTCGAAGAAATAGAGAAGACAGAGATAAACCTAACGCTCTCGAACGATTTGCGCGCATATATTGAATGCTGAGTTTGTGCTGTGTTACAGTTTTTCACATCGGCTGCCCGGAATTGCAGAAAAGCGTGACAACCCCGTTTTTCAAATAAGTGAAACTGCGAATCTACGCAAATAAATTAGTATTGAGACCCTATGTACTTCCAAAACTAAATATTTGTATACGTATAAAATTTATAATTTTTTAAGTAAGGTTTCCTTATATAGATAAATTTTAGATTTCATAAGTAAAATAGTTGGAGGATTAAATGTCTTGATATTTTTGTTCGCATTAGAAAATAAAATTAATATCTTTGATTTGGAGGATTAAATGTGTTGATATTTTTGTTCGTACTAGGAAATGAAATTATAATCTTTGTTTAAATTTAAAATGGAATTTTAAAGTTTAGTCTGTAGAATATTTTCATTTTTTAGTACGAGGTAGAAGTATTATGGAATTAAATATCTTAACTTCTCTTATGTTAGAAAATTTGACCAAGTGATAAATTTAGATTGGAAAAAAAAAAACAAGAATTAGTTTAATGTGTGTTTTTTGGCGTATAACAACTAAAAAGTAAAGCATATAAGTGGTCAAAGAGAATGAAATTGACTTAGTTTTTATTATTAACTATGCATGTAGTCTACTATAATGAATCATAGTCTTTCATTCTCTATGTGCATAAATTGTACAAACAAAAAATAATTGTAATAAAGAGATCAAAAAATGGTTTTTAAAATTTTGTGTAAAATATTTTAAATCCAAAAATGCTTTGTAAAATTTATATATAGAACATTTTGAATTCACAGTATGAAGTAGAAGCATTAAAATAATTAAATAATCAATCAAATGAGGAAGATTCTTAAATATTATTTTTTATGTTAAAAAGTATGATAAGTCAAAAAATTGTCCAAACAGAATGAAGTTGACTTAATTTTTATTATTAAGTCTGCATGTAGTCTGCAATAATGAATATCAGTCTTTCATTCTCTATGTCCATAAATTGTTCAAACAAAAAATAATTTGCTCGCTTACCTTTAAAAATGTTGAGATGAAGCTTGCAATAAAGAAACCAAAAAATGGTTTCAACACTTTTGTGTAAAATATTTTAAATCCAAAAATACTCTGTATTTTTTTTTTATATAAAACATTTTGAATTCTTAGTGTAATCAAACAATCAATCAAAATAGGAAGATTCTTAAATATTTTTTATGTTAAAAAATATGGTAAGTGAAAAAATTAGACTAAGGAGAAAAATTGACATCAATTTCATTTATATTT
This sequence comes from Chamaecyparis obtusa, assembly GCA_027943335.1. NCBI lineage: Eukaryota > Viridiplantae > Streptophyta > Pinopsida > Cupressales > Cupressaceae > Chamaecyparis > Chamaecyparis obtusa. Next base: position 39,008 of record BSBK01006157.1, on the reverse strand, counting down.
TTATTAAGTTAAAATTTGACTGCTTATGTACTTAAGTTTGGTTACATAACTATGACCTAGATGGATGAAAAGAACTATCCTATATACTAGCTAAGAACTAAAGACAAAATAGTTGTTTTAAATATTCAGTTTATCAATTTGAAATTACATCAAGTTGATCATTTAAGATAGGCCATATATCAACCTAATTATTGTCATCAGATTGCTCTTAAGTTTCTTTTGCATAGGACACTAAACTTTATTCCAATTGAGAAAAAAATTACATAATTAACACTACACGATGGTGGCCACAAAATGAGATACCCTTCCACCACTACCTACAAAGAAGAGTGTTTTGAATTCTCCAACTCGTATTTTATGTTTATTCTAATAAATTTATATTATTACAATTTATAAATTTTCTGATACAAAGATTATTTTGAAGAATAGGAAGAACTCCATATAAAAATAAACTCTTTATTCTTGAACAAAATAGAAGAAAGGAGGTTGAAGGAAGGGGAAAATATAGATGAGGAAAAGGAACAAATATCTAGCATTCTTCTACTTCAATAAAACAAAAATTGAGTCTCCAATTGCTACATCTCATCACTAATCATGTATGCGTATAATGCGATGGACTCAAATGGTAGGTTCTTCATCTTGCATTTGTAGACGAGCCAATCTCTATAATCCTTTGAATTAATCTAGAAATATTTTCATTGAAGGAAAGAATGTGTGTTCTAAAAATGCTTTGATCTTCTTGATTATTTCCATTTGATGATAAAAAATAATACCAAGTTCAATGGTAATTAAAAATTTAGAAACCACGCCATTGGTTGCTATGTGAGAGAAAATTAGAAAAACCAAAAAAAGTGTAGATGCATGAATCTAATTAATCTTTTTTGGATATGTGTGTGTGCATGATTCATCAAACCAGATAAAAGTTTTGTAGAAAGTCAATAAAAATGGTTAGAAATCCTGAAGGAACCTCCATCAAGAGAACATATGAAGGCACCTTAATTGATTTCTCATTAAGTATTAAGATAATTGCTTTATCAATTTCTATTGAATAAATTTAAAGATCACACATAATTTGTGGGTATCATACAAAAGAGAATATCCATGTTCACATACCCAATAGGATATTAGAAGAAGAAGGGATGTGCACATCAATGCACAACCACGTAAAATAATCACAACTGGAATTCACCACAACCACTATAGTCAAAAGCTTGCCACCATCTGCACCAAAGAAAGATAGCAGGACATAGATTTCCCATCCAGGAGAAAGGAAGAACATGGGTGCAAGAACATCAAATTTCACCCTTCTAAAATACTCACACTAGTCCACACAAACACTCCAAAATCCATTAACCATATAACAGAAAGGAAGAGGACACTCAAGATATAGGGAGGTGGAAGAAGGGAACAAGAACATTAAAGAACAGCCTCATGAGATACTCACACCCAACAACCACTATAAAAGTTTCCACTGGGAACCTCCAAATACTCATTCCAAGAAAAAGAACCATCTGTTGGAAACTGCGATTGAAATAATTGTTATATTGTCATTGATGTCAAACCTTAACTGGTAAGACTGTTTCTATCTAGGAAAGTAATATATCTATTTGATTGTTGAGAAGGATTAGGGCAAGGTTGATAACAATAGCATCTAAGGAAAGGTTGAGTTATCTTGATACTTCAATGGGTACTTGATTATGAAGCACAATGATAAGATAATGCATTTCATATGTAAGTAAGAAGTAAGACTAAACAAGTAGGCTTAACTGAGCAAAAGTGAAGAAATATACTTTAAGCTGAGTGATGCTAGTGTCGATTGAGCCAGTATATGCCGAGTAAATTCAGTGTTGACCAAACATCAGTTTATTACCGAGGAAGACATTATTAGTCGAGGAAATGGTTTCAGTGGTGACTGAGCTACCTAGTGATGACCGAGGAGTTGAACACAGTATTGACTGAGTGTCAGTAATTTACATTTGAGGAATAATTTAGATTCGTAGCTGACATAGTTGAATTCTTTGATTATGTAAATCATGTTGACTTTATTTATTGATTGTATGGAAGCATTTAATGCACTATAAAATATTTTATTGGAATTCCATAAAGAGATTTGAGATGTTTCTAGAAGGATGGATGAAGAACATAAAGTTGGAAGGATTTGATGAATCTGACCTAACCCTAAGATCTACAGAGGAGATTAAGCGGTAAAATTTGGATTGACCTAAACAAAGAGGTATTAAGAAAACCTAAGTGTGAGGTTGAAAGAGGTATGCTAGAGTTGTTGTTGTTATTGACTGAATAAGTAGAAAAGGCTGAAGGAGAAGGAGTTGTGATTATTTGAAGGGATTTTCAAGAAGATCAGTGATGGAGATAGAAATGGATCACAGTCAGTAAGCCAACATATGTGTATGGAATTGGATCTGTTATTTGCAAAGTGAGTTTTAGGTTTTCAAATCAAATACTTGTTACTTTCTAATCATTGTATCAGTTTTAAATCATTTAATCAAGGTTGACCTAACAGTCATTTGTATAAATCCTTTGAACAAGGTTTCATTCTAATCGAATTTATGTAAGTCCTTTAACAAGGCGCACTCCTAACAGGGTGGTTGAAATCCTTTAACTAGGTCACACCTAACAGTGTGTTTGTTAGCCTTTCATAGGGTTGGCTTTTCACAGAGCTCACTTTAGAAGAGTGAAAATATGAATAACATGTTACAAAGTGGTTTTTCTTAAATTGGGTTTCGACTATAAATCCTGGTGGTAATGCTTGTGTGAATTATTTGGTTTGAACATTTCTATGTTTTGCAAGTTAAATACTATTGGATAGTGGACTACATTGTTATATATTTCTGTTATACATTGAGTAATGACCGACTAGATGTTGGTTGTTAGATCTGAGTTGTTGAAGAGTTTGAAGGTTTATTTTATACATCTGGACCTAAGAACAATAGATTCATCCCCCACTCTCTATTGTTCTAAATCATATTAACAATTGGTATCAGAGCTATTGGTTCTTACAGAGAACAAGTTTAAAGGTGCTTGAAGTAAATGATCAAGATGTCTAAGGAGGTACCAAAGCTAAATAAGGAGAACTTCCCTGCATGATAGAGTCTGATGAAACTGCATCTAGCTGGTATTAGTGACTTAGTAAAGTATTATATTGAACATGACTATGTTACACATATTGCACCTCTGATGACCGAGGAGATGAGAGATAAACAAGAACACAATCAAGCAATGTTGGAGATTGCATCGACCTTAAGCTATCCTAAATTTGAAGACATCAAAGATTGCACAAATGCAAAGCAAATGTGGGACACTCTTGCAAACATCTATGGTAGTGACATAAATGTACTGAGGGAAAAAGCTAAAAGCCTGAGAGGTAAATTTGATGAAATGAAAATGCAAGAAGGTGAGAATATTGCTCAATATTGTGGTAGGATAAAAGAAGTTGTAAATGCTATTAGATGAGCTAATGGAACTATTGATGATGAGACTGTTATTGGAAAAGTATTGATAATTTTGTGTCCTATCTATGCCATCAAAATTTCAGCAATCCAAGAATCTAGGTGTAACCCTGGCAATGCTCTTACTTTAGAAAGTCTTGTTTTTAAGCTTACTGCTTTTGAGCTTTCTAATTTTGATAACTTCCCTATTGCTAATGTTGTATCTACATTCAAGTCACAAATGGTTCTAAATAAGTCTAAGAAAGAAAAAGAAAGATGGATCAGTGAGAGAAAGTGATAGTGACACTTTTGATGAAGAACTAGATGATCTTGAAGCTCTTATGGCCAGAAGATTAAAAAGGGGAAAAAGAAAGTATAAAGGTAAAATCCCTATCATATGTTTCTCATTTAATAAAGTTGGTCATATAGCTGCAAGATGTCCTGACAGAGATGACAAGGACGAGGAAAGAGATAGAAAGCACAAAGACAAAAGAGAAGACAAAGGTTACTAAAGGTACAAGGACTACAAAGGAAAAGGTAAGAAATCCTGCTATATTGCTAAAGAAGAAACTGACACTGATAGTGATGATTTTGAAATTGAAGTAGTCTATATTGTTATGAAAGATGAGTCTGATGAGGATGAGAAAACAAAACTTATATCCTATGTGAACAAAAATGACAAGTGGATTATTGATAGTGGTTTCTCACACCACATGACTAGTGATAAAAGTAAGTTTGATACCATAGATCATTACAAAGGTAGAAGTGTTAAATTTGGTAATGATGCACCATGTCATGTTAGGGGTAAAGGATTGATTAAGCTGACTGATAAGATCACTTGTGAAAATTCTTATTGGGTTGAAGGTCTTAACTATACTCTGCTAAGTGTTGCACAGCTTAATAACACTAGCTATCGAGTGGAATTTCATCACAGGAAGGCTAAAATATTTGATGTCATTGGTGAACTGATTGGAAGTGGAGAACAGAGAAGAGGTAATTTGTTCTATCTAGACCTATCTGAAGAGACATGTATGATTGCACAACTTGATGATATATGGTTATGGCATAACCGACTATGTCATGTTAACTTTGATAATCTAGTAGAAATTAACAAAAAGAAGAAAGTGAGAGGACTGCTGAGATTGAAGAAACGTGATAATGTAATGTGCAAAAAATGTTAGTTGGATAAGTTGACAAAATCTAGTTTTAAGAGCGATACTTTTACTTTTGAAAACACTTTAGATTTGGTTCATAATGACCTCTGTGGACCTATGGGTGTACAAAGCTATTGTGGTGCTAGATATTTTATTATGTTTGTTGATGATTACACTAGAATGATGATTGTAATGTTTCTAAAATAAAAATCTCATGCTTTTCAATTTTTTAAGTGGTATTTGGCTAAGGTTGAAAAGGGGATAGGTAGGAACCTGAAGTGTCTGAGATCTAACCGAGGTGGAGAATTCATATCGAATGAGTTCAATATGTTCTACAATGATAGAGGTATTGGTAGTCTCAAATTTGGCTCAAATTTGGAGTGACCAATTGAAAGTTTTCTACAAGACAAAATTAGTATTCCTAAAAAAAAAATTGTGAGAAGGTACATTTTGAACATGTAAAGGGAAGATAGCATGTGATGGAGGAATGTTTTAAAGAAGGGAGGATGCTAGACCATTGCTTACAAAAGATGAATCAATGGATTTTGCAGACACGGATTTGCAGAAAAGAAAAAATAGTCATATTGTGGGGGGCAAAATTTTTTTATTGAACCATTGGATTGAGCTCATTTTTGGATATGTTGTCACAAATTTAGTTCTCTAGATTCTCACTAGAGTGATTTTAAAAATTCATCCCAGTTCATGAAATATAGTCGTTTGAGTGCAGTACTATCAAAACTGCCCATAAACTGTTAAAGCATTTATCCCACATTGCTCCCAATTTCAAAATTTGAAATGTTTATATGGAATGCTCTAAACATATGAAATAAATCAAAGTGCTGGAAGCTATGCTTGCCTAGGCTTCTGCATCTACCTTGATTTTCATGCCAGTGGGCCCAAAAGAAATTTTGCAGAAAGGGACACTTGTCATGAAGTCTCCAAGTCTCCAAATGATTATGAGACTTAGAGACTTAGTCTCCAAGTCTCTAGATGAGGAAGTCTCCAAGTCTCCAAATGATTATGAGACTTAGAGACTTAGTCTCCAAGTCTCCAAATGATTCAGAGACTTAGTCTCCAAGTCTCTAAATGATGTTAGTCTCCAAGTCTCCAAATGATTTAGAGACTTAGAGACTTAGTCTCCAAGTCTCCAGATGGCGATTTAGAGACTTAGAGACTAAAGGTATTCTCCAAATCTCATAAGGAAATCATAGAGGAAAGAATGATTCAGAGACTTAGAGACTTAGTCTCCAAGTCTCCGGATAAAGAAGTCTCATAAATAAAGGAAATGAGTTAGAGACTTAGAGACTTAGTCTCCAAGTCTCCAAATGGTTTAGAGACTTAGAGACTTTGTCTCCAAGTCTCCAGATGAATATTCAAAGACTTAGAGACTAAAGAGAATTCTCCAAGTCTCTAAAAGAAACCATGGTCAAGAAAATGCTTCAAAGACTTAAAGATTAATTTGTCTCCAGATCTCCAGATGGACTGGGGTTAAAAGTGAGTTTGTATGAGCATCCAATGAAATAGTGACAAGTGGCAAGTTCTGGTGGCATGTGCAGATTTTAAAAGGTTTGAAAAGATTTAAAAAGCATAACATAGTTGAAACATTGGAGAAATTTCAAAAAATTTCATGACAGAGCTGCTCACGAGAAAATGCTTGGGAGATTCATTTTTTTATCAGAATATGGTAGTATAATATGTTTTTGGAAATGTCAAAGGATAATGGATGCAATGATGGTGGTTAGAATTAGATTAGATCAAGTTGCTGAGAGCAGTAAAGGCTTTTAATCCATGATCAAATTTTGGGGAGACTTTTTTATTCCAAACTGGTTTGATTTTGGCATATCCGGCAGAGGGAATGAATCAAGTTTTCAGTAGATGAAAAAAGGGTACAGAGGATTAAATCATATTTCAGGGAGGAGTAAAGGACAAAGAAATCAGATTTCCAATAGATGAGAAGATTTCATGCAAGAAAAGATAGAGATCAGATTTTGATACACCCAAGAAGATCAGATATTCAGAGGTGAGAGTGGACACATGAGATCAGATTGCAGAGTGGGTAGGTGTTGGTCAAGTGCACATTTTAGGGTTTCTCTCTCAGTCTATTTATTCTTTTCTCTTCTCAGTTGTAAGGGTTCCTGTCCCTGTTTCTTCTTCTATTTTGCTTGAGGGTTTCAGACTAGTTCTGCCCTCTCACTCAGAAGATTTTACAATAGGCTTCAAAATGGTTTTATGAATATATTTTTGCAAAACTAATTTCCCAACCTTGTCTATTCTTTGAGTTTTCTGCCCTTAATGTATTGAAGCAAGAATATTTCAATAAAATACAGTGCAGTCCCTATTCTCTATTGTTATGTCTCTTTGCATTATGTTGATGCTCTTGTATGTTTTATTTGTAAGGCATCTGAAAACATACCAACTACAAGGTAGTTTGTTTAATTATTTGTGAGTTTCTCTCTAGGAGAGAATTAAATTTCATAAGTAGTTTCAGAGAGCAAACATTATTGAAGGATTTGATGCAACAATATGGAAGTGAGAAGATAGTTTGTAAGGCATTCTATCTAGATTATATACAGTCTGTTAGGCATTATGTAGTATTTTTTTTGTTTTATAACCTGCGGATTATATCTTTTGACTCCTTGCCCAAGAATAGGCAATGGTTGGCTATTTGTGATGCAGTTATCTTTAAGTCATCAAACATAAAAATAATCATTACCAATACATTTCAGTTTCTAAGTTCATGCACACTGTGAAAGGACTGTATCCAAGTGATATAGTTCATATTTAGTGATTCTTTAAAGAGAGAATCTATAGGTTAACCTTCCTTGAGTTGTACTCACAAAAAGAAGAAGGATTCACTTCCTTATTCCATTGTCTATTCTATTACATTCGTAGTTTCTATTGTCAAGCTTTGTATCAGGACATTCTTAGTTGTTTGTAGAGTGATCTTTTGTCGAAATATTCAGAAGGACAATAGCATAGCAATGAAGAACCTAATCCACTAATCAAAAGCTTACCTGAAATATAATAACCTATTCATAGGCAATACCCGCCTAAGTCCTATGGAGCTCAAAGTAGAAGGAGGATCTTATCCAATCCTCATCAATTAGGCTTTTCTTGCAAATTTGCAGCCCCTTTTAACTGAAAATCAAGCCCGTAATTTTCCAAGTTTGACCCTACAAGAAAAATCCCTAACAAATTGGTGACTCTACTAGGGATATGTTAAAGTGAAGATAGAATAATGAAGGTATGAGTAGAGGTAGACTCCTGGCCAACTTATTCATTAATCTAGTCATCTGCCATATCTAGTTGAGGGTAGAGTTATAAATCTTTGTAAATCTAAAAGTCATTCAGATCATATTTACCAGCCTAGTTTTTGTTGTTGATTAAGTTGATTCTAAGTATCTTCTTGGTAAAAGAAATGTGTCAAATCCTATTGACTTGCTGAAAGTCTGTTGTCTTTATTGAAACCCAACTTGTCCTTGTTCTATTAAAGTTCTATACATTCTCACAGCGGTGGGTGGTGACTCTGAAAGATCTCTGCACCATTGTGCACTTAGATGAAAGAAGATTTATGATTAGTTGGGAACACTTGTAACAAGGATCCAAAAGATGCTTGAAAAGATTTAGTGGTGAGTGAAAAAATCAAAAGGAGGTTCAGAAAGATAGCAACAAAAGATTTTCCTAGGTATTCCTCAAAGTTTTATGAAATAAATTATTTCCTTGCCAAGTGAAGAAGTCACTGAAAGAAGAAATATAGATTATAAGTCTTTGGTCATACTTTTGGTTTTACCTATTTCAATCATCAGATTCAGAAGTATGGTATGATTTTATGTGAATTGATTGCATAATCGGATAAAATTCTTTGTGAATGAAGAAGATGTGTTGTTGATAAATAGTGCAATGGAGATTTTAGATCCAATAGATCAGGATATGATGTCTATATCGGAGAGTTGTCCATCAGATCTTCAAGAAATTCAAAAGGATATTGCATTGTTAAATCAAAAAATACAAGACCAAGCTATATTATTTTTGAAAAGATATGTAGGAGAAATAAGTGAAGAATCCATATATGTATTTTATGAAAAGTTTGTCAATGCATATGATAAGTTGTTGGAAGGGATGGAACTCCAAGAGTCTGCATATTTTCATTTATTCTTAGAACTTTATATGCCTAAGTCAGTAGAATGGTCTGCAAAGTGTAAAGAGGAAGGCATTGAACTTGTCAAAAATGGGATAAATGAGTTTGAAGAATGTGAATCTGAAAATATTAGTGATGTTGACTCTAACTATGATGAAAATGCTAACTATGATGCTGATAGTGATGTAGATGAATGTCAAGATGTCATAGAAGAAAATCTAGTTGCGGGTGTTTTCGTTGGATTCAAAGATGTGTTCTATTATCAACATGGCAGGACAGACCTTTGTTCTCAGTTTATGGAAGAGTCTTGTGATCAGCAAGAGAGAAATTATTATGTGGATGAGAGTGACTATGATGACTCTTTTGCTAAAAGTAGTGTGAGCCAAGAGACTTCAATATTTTTTCCTAATGAATAAGATATTTACAACAACAAAGAAGAGGTTAAAGCCAATGAAAGTGAAGTCCAAGGTTCTCTGAGCAGTGAAGAAATATTAGAACTACTAGCTGCTAATTTTCAAAAGTATGCACCAAATGTATACCCTATTTTGCAATGCCCAGTTGATATATGCTTTGATAGTGAAGACATGCAAGTAGATGCAAAGTATGAAACTTATACTAATTTTCTTTTTCCTACTTCTGAGGCAAACAATGTGCAAGATGGAAATGCATATGACTGTGAAAAATCTGATTATGTTAGGTATGATGAATATGATGACTCATATGCTGCTGTGAATTTCATTTTTTATGAGTCTCATATGGATGATTCTTGTCTACATCAGAATGTTGATTACTCTCTTGAGGAGAGTGAGAAAACTACATGTGTGTTTTCAAATTTTCCAATGACAAATGAATTTTTATTTGATGATCCATTTTCAGATTTAGAGGATGCTTGTAAAGGCTCTAATTAACAAGCTATATCAGGTCTTATGCAATCAAATGTTTGTATGAAAGAGTTCCATCCTAGTTTGCAAATCAGTATTGTGAATGAAGTTTATGTTTTGGTGCAAACTAGTGTTCATGAGGAGTTTGATTTCTTCCACAAAAAGGAGCCGGAATGTTTTCTTTTTCAACTTGTCAGCAATGGTCAAGGGTGTGATGTTTTGATATCACATAATGATCATCATTCATAGTATTTTGGTGACTCTATTTTGCAAAGTGATAATGAGTTTGTTGATTATCTTTTGTTTGATGTGCTGAAAGAAAGTGACGGTATGTTCAATCAAACACATGCAAGCAATAATTTTAGTTTTCCTTTGATCTATGGAGATGAAAACCAAATGTATGATAGAGGTAAGAGCTAAATCCAATTTTGAGGCTTTGGGCCTTTTGAAATTAATTTCCCTATATGTACAATTGCTTTGCTTTCAGTTGTGTGTTTGCTTTCAGTAGAGGTTCCCATTTTTTGAGAGAAGTGTCAGGAGAGGAAGGTGAAAAGACAAGAAGAGAAAGTCTGATTTGATTTTATGAGTGGTCTGGCTCAACCATGAGATTCTAAAGTTCTATGCATGCCCACATGGGGCACGCGTCCATAGTTAGAGCCACTGTTGGTACTCTCAAATTTGTCTCAAATTTGGAGTGACCAATTGAAAGTTTTCTCCAAGACAAAATGAGTATTCCTATAAAAAAAATTGTGAGAAGGCACATTTTGAGCATGTAAAGGGAAGCTAGCATGTGATGGAGGATTGCTTTAAAGAAGGGAGGATGCTAGATGATTGTTCAGAAAAGATGAATCAATGGATTTTGCAAACACGGATTTGCAGAAAAGAAAAAATAGTCATATTGTGGGGGGCATAACTTTTTATTGAACTGTTGGATCGAGCTTATTTTTAGATATGTTGTCACAAATCTAGTTCTCTAGATTCCCACTAGAGTGATCTTAAAAATTCATCCTGGTTCATGAGATATAGTCATCTGAGTGTAGCACTGTCAAAACTATCCATAAACTGTTAAAGCATTTATCCCACATTGCTCCCAATTTTGAAATTTGAAATGTTTATATGGAATGCTCCAAACATATGAAATAAATCAAAGTGTTGGAAGCTATGCTTTCCTAGGCTTGTGTGTCCACCTCAGTTTCTGTGCCAGTGGGCCTAGAAGAAATTTTGCGGAAAGGGACACTTGTCATGAAGTTTCCAGGTCTCCAAATGATTATGAGACTTAGAGACTTAATCTCCAAGTTTCTAAATGATGTTAGTCTTCAAGTCTCTAAATGATTTAGAGACTTAGAGACTTAGTCTCCAAGTCTCCAGATGGCGATTCAAAGACTTATAGACTAAAGATATTCTCCAAATCTCATAAGAAAATCACAAAGGAAAGAATGATTCAGAGACCTAGAGATTTAGTCTCCAAGCCTCCATATAAAGAAGTCTCATAAAGAAAGGAAATGATTTAGAGACTTGGAGACTTAGTCTCCAAGTCTCAAAATGGTTTAGAGATTTAGGGACTTAGTCTCCAAGTCTCCAGATGAAGATTCAGAGACCTAGAGACTTAAGAGAATTATCCAAGTCTCTAAAAGAAACCATGGTCAAGAAAATGCTTCAGAGACTTAGAGATTAATGTAATCTCTAGATCTCCAAATGGACTGGGGTTAAAAGTGAGTTTGTCTGAGCATCCAATGAAATGGTGACAAGTGGCAAGTTCTGGTGGCATGTGCAGATTTTAAAAGGTTTGAAAAGATTTAAAAAGTATAACATAGTTGAAACATTGGAGAAATTTTGAAATTTTTCATGACAAAGTTGCTCATGGGAAAATGCCTAGGAGATTCATTTTTTATTAGAATATGGCAGTATAATATATTTTTTGAAATGATAGAGGATAACAGATGCAATGATGGTGGTTAGAATCAAATCAGATCACATTGTTGAGAGCAGTAAAGGCTTTTAATCTGCGATCAGGTTTTGGGCAGACTTTTTTATTCCAAACTTGATTGATTTTGGCATATCCGGCAGAGGGAATGAATCAAATTTTCAGTAGATGAAAAAAGGGTATAGAGGATTAAATCATATTTCAGGGAGTAAAGGCCAAAGAAATCAGATTTCTAGTAGATGAGAAGATTTCATGTAGGAAAAGATAGAGATCATATTTTGGTACACCTGAGAAGATCAGATATTCAGAGGTGAGAGAGGACAAATGAGATCAGATTGTAGAGTGGGTAGGTGTTGGTCAAGTGTAGATTTTAGGGTTTTCTCTCTCAGTCTATTTATTCTTTTCTCTTCTCAGTTGTAAGGGTTCCTGTCCCTATTTCTTCTTCTATTCTGCTTGAGGGTTTCAGACTAGTTTTTCCCTCTCACTCAGAAGATTTTACAGGAGACTTCCAAATGGTTTTTTGAATATATTTTTGCAAAACAAATTTCCCAACCTTGTTTATGCTTTGAGTTTTCTGCCCTTAATGTATTGAAGCAAGAATATTTCAATAAAATACAGTACAGTCCCTATTCTCTATTGTTATGTCTCTTTGCATTCTATTGATGCTCTTGTATGTTTTATTTGTAAGGCATCTAAAAACATACCAACTACAAGTTAGTTTGTTTAATTATTTGTGAGTTTATTTCCAGGAGAGAATTAAATTTCATAAGTAGTTTCAGAGAGCAGACATTATTGAAGGATTTGATGCAACAATATGGAAGTGAGAAGATAGTTTGTAAGGCATTCTATTCAGATTGTATACAGTCTGTTAGGCATTCTGTAGTATTTTCTTTGATTTATAACCTATGGAATATATCTTTTGACTCCTTGCCCAAGAATAGGCACTGGTTGGCTATTTGTGATGCAGTTATCTTTAAGTCATCAAAGACAAAAATAATCATAGCCAGTACATTTCAGTTTCTAAGTTCATGCATACTGTGAAAGGACTGTACCCAAGTGATACAGTTCATATTTAGTGATTCCTTAAAGAGAGAATCTAGAGGTTAACCTTCCTTGAGTTGTACTCACAAAAAGAAGAAGGATTCACTTACTTATTCCATTGTCTATGCTATTACATTTGTAGTTTTTATTGTCAAGCTCTATATCAGGACATTCTCAGCTATTTGCAGAGTGATCTTTTGTTGAAATAGTTAGAAGCACAACAGCATAGCAGTGAAGAACCTAATCCACTAATCAAAAGCTTACTTGAAATATAGTAACCTATTCATAGGCAATACCCGCCTGAGTCCTGTGGAGCTCAAAGCAGAAGGAGGATCTTATCCAATCCTCATGAATTTGGCTTTTCTTGCAAACTTGGAGCCCCTTTTAACTGAGAATCAAGCCCATAATTTGCCAAGTTTGACCCTACAAGAAAAATCCCTAACAATAGGAATCAAGAGACAGATGTGTACACCTAGAACACCTCCACGGAATGGTATAGCAAAGAGAAGGAACATATCTATCATGGATTGTGTAAAAGAGTATATATCAAAAAAAGTACAAATATTACACCTTATGAGTTATGGCATGGGTATGCACCTATTGTAAAGTACTTTAGAATTTTTGGGAGAAAATGCTATATACTTAAAGACAATAGGAATGGAAAGTTTGATGGTAAAAGTGATGAGGGCATATTCCTAGGTTATTCCACAAAAAGAAAAGCTTACAAGTGTTTGAACTCTAACACTAACAAAATTGTGAAAAGAGTAAATGCCAAGGTTGATGAATATGTAGAGAAAAATGAACAGGAAAGTAAGAGAGAAGCAGAAGATTATAGATCTTTTGTATATATAGAATAAGGAGAGGAAAGTGAAAAACTTGCACCTGATGCAAAGTATTAGGTAAGAAATGTTGAACATCAGGGAAACAATGCCGAGCAATGAAAAGAAATGATGAGCAATAGGAGGATGTTGTCAAGTATGAGGAAGAGGTTGTCGAGCATTCATAAGCTAAATTTGACAATCTTGTTGGTGAACTTGAAGAGAAAGAAGAAAAAAGAGAAAAACATATTTTGGCACAATATGTAAGGAGATATCACAAGCCTGAACAAATCATTGGAGACAAAGAAACTAGAGTTTTGAGCACAAGAAAGTTAAGAGACCCTACATGTTTACTTTGTGAAGTTGAGCCTAAGACAACTAGGGAGGCATTAGAAAATGAAGAATGGATCCAAGACATGAATGAGGAGATAGACCAAATAGAGAAGAAAGATACCTGGACTCTAGTGCCGAGACCAGAAAACAAAAATGTCATTGGAACAAAATGGGTGTTGAGAAATAAGCTGAATGAGCATGGACAAATCACAAGGAACAAAGCAAGGCTAGTATGCAAAGGCTATGCAAAAGAAGGAATAGACTATGGGGAGACATTTTCCCCTATAAAAAGACTGGAAGGAATAAGAACCTTACTTGCATATGTTGCTTATAAATATCTTAAGGTATACCAAATGGATGTCAAGTCTACATTTTTAAATGGTATATTAGAAGAAGTGTACATTGAACAACCTAAAGGATTTTTTGATCCAAACAAGAGACAGGTGGTTTGTAAATTGAATAAGGCATTGTATAGACTAAAGCAAGCACCTAGAGCATGGTATGAGAGGCTGCACAACTACCTGATACAGATTGGATTCTCAAGGAAAAATGACCAACAATCTGTCCATGAAAGATGAAGAAGGTAAAAGAATCTTGTTAGAAAAGATTTTTGTAGATGATATTATATTTGGTGGACAAGATGCCCTGTGTAAGAAATTTTCAAATGCAATGCAAATTGAATTTGAAATGAGTATGTTTGGGGAGATAAAAATTCATTGTTGGTTTACAAGTATATCAGATGGAGAAAGGTATTTTCATCACCGAGTCTAAATATGTTCATGAGATACTGAAAACCTTTGGTATGGAGGATTCAAGGCTAGTAAGTACTCCCATGGCTACTGGACAAAAATTGTCTAAAAATGATGATGTTGTTGAAGTAAACTAGACTTTGTATAGGTCCATGATTAGAAAACTGCAATATGCTATTCACAACAGATGAGATATTGCTCTAGTAGTAAGGATTGTGGCAAGATTCTTTGACAATCCTAAGGAAACTCACATGATGGCAGTAAAAAGGATAATGAGATAATTGAAAGGGACTGGAGATTATGGATTGTACTATAAGAAGCATGAAAGATTTGAACTGAGAGTCTATACTGATGAAGATTGGGCAGGAAATGTGGATGACAGAAAGAATACTAGTGGTGGAGCTTTCTTTCTTGGACATATATTAGTTTCCTAGACAAGCAAGAAACAAAATTGCATTTCCCAATTGACAGCTGAAGCTGAGTATGTTGCTGCAGCTGTGAACTATTCAAACTTGGTATGGATAAAGCAATTATTGGTAGCCATGAAAGAAGAGATCATAGAACTAGTTGTCATTTACTGTGACAACACAAGTGCTATCAACATATCTAAGAACCCAATGATGCACACAAAGACCAAACACATCACCATCAAGTATCATTACTTGAGGGAATTAGTACAAGATAAAGAGGTCAGAATGGAATATGTGCATACAAAGGAACAACTAGCAAACATATTCACTAAATTTTTACCTAAAGAAGCTCATGAATATCTGAGAGGCAAATTAGGGTTTCTTCCTCTAACTGAGGCTGCCTAGTCAAACTAGGAGCACTGCATCAAAAGTTCTGCAAAGAGTATCTGACAAATTAATGTAGAGAAAGGTCACACTTTAGGAGGAACCTAGAGTTGTGAAAAGTATAGAAAAGCTAATAATCAGTCATAAGCAAAGATGACAGAGGGAGAAATATTGTTACTGAACTGACAAGATGACACCTACATCTGAAAGATGTATGTATTAGTTGTTGCTTTAGCATTATTGTCAAAGAGGGAGATGAATAAGATGAAAACACATGGTGAGATTTCATGGAAGATCAAGTAAGAGGGAGAGATTCAGAGGAAAGGAACAAGAAGAGATAAAGTGGAAGTTACTATGTGGACGATCATGTAAGAAAGGCTAATTGTTTCTAAATTAGAATCAAGCTAAGGATATTATAAATATTTCTGATGTACAGATAATTTTTGGATTGGTTGGTGATTCATATGTTATTCATATGGTGTTTCCATCAATGCCAAAGAGGGAGATTGTTGGAAACTGCAATTGAAGCAATTTTTATATTTTCATTGATGTCAAACCTTAACTAGTAAGACTATTACTATCTAGGAAAGTACTATATCTATTTGATTGTTGAGAAGGATTAGGGTATGGTTGATAACAATATCACATAAGGAAGGTTGACTTATCTTGATACTTCAATGGGTACTTGATTATGTAGTACAATGATAAGATAATGTATTACTTATCTAAGTAAGAAGTAAGACTAAAAAAGTAGGCTTAACAAAGAAAAAGTGAAGAAATATAGTTTAAGCCAAGTGATTTTTTTATCGACCGAGCCAGTATATGATGAGTAAATTTAGTGTTGACTGAACATTAGTTTATTTCTGAGGAAGAAAGTATTAGCTGAGGAAACAATTTTAATGGTGACTGGGCTACCCAGTGATGACGAAGGAGTTGAACACAATATCGACCAAGCATCATTAATTTACATTTGAGGAAGAATTCAGATTCCTAGCTGACATAGTTGAATTCTTGGATTATGTAAATCATGTTGACTTTATTTATTGATTGTATGGAAGCACTTAATGCACTGTAAACCATTTTATTGTAATTCCATAAAGAGATTTGAGAAGTTTCTAGAAGGATGGATGAAGAATGTAAAGTTTGAAGGATTTGATGAATCTGACCTAACCCTAAGATCTATGGAGGAGATTAAGCGACAAAAGTTGGATCGACCTAAACAAAGAGGTATTAAGGAATCCTAAGTGTGAGGTTGAAAGAAGTATGCTGGATTTTTTGTTATTGACTGAATAAGAAAAAAAGGTTGAAGGAGGAGTTGTGATTCCTTGAAGGGATTTCTGAGAAGATCAGTGATGGAGATGGAAATGGATCACAGTCAGTAAGCCAACATATGTGTACAGAATTGGATCTATTATTTGCAAAGTGAGTTGTATGTTTTCAAATCAAACACTATTGTTACTTTCTAATCATTGTATGAGTTTTAAATCCTTTAATCAAGGTTGACCTAATAGTCATTTGTGTAAATCCTTTGAATAAGGTTGCATTCTAATGTAATGTATGTAAGTCCTTTAACAAGGTGCACTCCTAATAGGGTGGTTGAAATCCTTTAATCAGGTCACAACTGATAGTGTGTTTGTAAACCTTTGACAGGGTTGGCTTTTCACAGAGCTCACTTAAGAAGAGTGAAAATATTAGTAACATGTTACAAAGTGGCTTTTCCCAAATTGGGTTTCCACTATAAATCCTAGTGTTAATGCTTGCGTGAATGTTTTGGTTTGAACATTTCTATGTTTTGCAAGTTAAATACTATTGGATAGTGGACTGCACTGTTATATGTTTATGTTATGCATTCAGTAATGACCGAGTAGCTGTTCGTTGTTAGATTTGAGTTGTTGAAGAGTTTGAAAGTTTATTTTATACATTTGGACCTGAGAACAACTGATTCACGCCCCCCCTCTCAGTTGGTCTAAATCATATTAACAACATCAAGGTGCACGAAACCCACTATAGAAAGAGGAGAAAGAAGGAGAAGAAACACACTAATTATTGCAAGCCTAGGATTGGATGCAAAATTAATCTACCACTTTCTCTTTGCAAAGTGCACATCCATATTGTGAATAAATGGGTTTTCATCATACCAAAAATATGTCGAGGAGGAGGCTATGATTGCACATATAGATAGTGGGTTCCTCACAATTCTCTACCAAGATGATAATGGAGGGCTTGAGATTCGATCTTAGGAAGGCAAGTGGTTTAATGTCAAACATGTCTCTCATTTATTTTTTGTCTTGATGTGGGGGATTCTCTCAAGGTATGAAATTTTCTCTTGTCCTAAAATTATCAGTAAAAGATGTTTTTTTTTCCTGTAAGAAAAAGTCATGATGAAGATGAGTCATGAATATGAGTGCAGATGTGGAGTAACAATAGATACCATAGTGTAGAGCATCAAGTTGTTTGTAAAGGATGGATACATTGTATGTCTATTGGCTTTTTTACTATACTTCCATTGGAGACCCAAATATATGCGCTGACGGAGCTTGTCAATGAAAGCAATCCAATGCATTACAAGCCTTTCCTCTACTCATAATTTAGAGAGGAAATTCAAAGAAATAGAGAACACAGAGATAAACCTAACACTCTCAAAAGATTTAAAATAGACCATATATCAACCTAAAAAATATGGTAAGTGAAAAAATTAGATTAAGGAGAAAAATCGACATCAATTTCATTTATATTTTTATTAAGTTAAAATTTGACTACTTATGTAATTAAGTTTGGTTACATAACGATGACCTAGATGGATAAAAAGAACTATCCTATATACTAGAGCTAATAACTAAAGACAAAATAGTTATTTTAAATAATTAGTTTATTAGCTTTAAATTATATCAACCTGATCATTTAAGATAGACCATCTATCAACCTAATTATTGTCATCATATTGCTCTTAAAAATAATTTGCATAAACCACTAGACTTTATTCAAATTGAGAAAAAACTTACATAATTAACACTACACGATGGTGGCCACAAAATGAGATACCCTTCCACCACTACCTACAAAGTAGAGTGATCCAAATTCTCAAACTCATATTTTACTCTTACTCTAATAAATTTATAATATTACAATTTATAAATTTTCTAATACAAAGATTATTTTGAAGAATGCAAAGAACTCCATACAAAAGAAAAACTCTCTATTTCTTGATCAAAATAGAAGAAAGGAGGTTTAAGGAAGGGGGAAATATAGAAGGGAAAAAGGAACAAAGATCTAGCCGCCTTCTTCTTCTTCAATAAAATCGAATTTGAGTCACCAATTTCTTGAGGCACCAACTACACCTTCCAAAAGCCTTGCGACAAATCCCTGCCAAAAATATAAAGATGGCCATAGAAAAAAAAACAACCCGCAGGATTTGAATGACAACAAGGAGGGGAGAAACCACACCACTAGCACAAAAGCAACTTGAGTCAATTTAGACCCATGCTAGAGAAACCATAAAATGCTCTGAACAAAAACATTGGTCTCCTTACCAAAAGTCACCGAAAACCCCAAAAGTGAAGGAAAAAAAAAAGACGAGTGTCGTGAAAATAAAAAAGTTAGAAATAAATCAAAAGATCTCCTCTGATCAGCAATGATGACTCGATAAAAGTGAACCAAAAAGGCCACCTGAAAATGCAAGAGCCCCGCAACTCTTTCATCATCTACCTCATCTCTGTCTTCGTCTTAACCATCTACCTCATCTTTGTCCTCTTCTCTACCTTCTACAACTGTAACCTTAGAATGACCACTCCCTCACTCTCAATCTTCCCCATTATACATATCTAATTAATTTTTTTCATATTATAAGGTAAAAATAATTTCAACAATTCTTAAGATCTAGATGGAATAACACGTCCAATTTGAAAGAAGATATTTAAGTACAATGGAAAATTTATCGACTTTAGTGATGGATACTTAAATCAGAAGTGATGTGTTCTTGTTTAATACTTATCAAATATAATAATAAAGTTAATTGTAAAAGGAATGGAGATGGTGTGAATGTTGGTTAGAGTCTATCTATATGCAATGATGAATAATCTTGTCAATTATAGAAAATAATTTAATTATAATAGAAAACATGAAAGACGAGTTACAATATTCATATTTAAAATAATGTGTGGATGATAAAAACTTTGTAAAGGAAAAAGAATGTCACATTCTATATGTTTGTAAAGGGTAGATAGATCATATGTTTGTTGGCTTTTTTACTATACTTCCATTGGAGAGAGAAATATATGCACTGGAGCTTGTCGATGAAAGTAATCCAAGGTGTTACAAGACTTTCCTCTACTCGAAATTCAGAGAGGGTATAAAATTCACCGTCCTTCCTCACTCTATATCTTCCATATGTCAATATTAATAATTTTAAAGACCTTCAACTTGCGAAATTAGTGAAGGACAAGATTGTTGAAATATGCATCTCAACTTGAAAGATTTAGTTTAAATCAAATCTCCTTCTTATGATACAGTATACATATCTAATCAATGTTTGTAATATCATAACATGGAAATACATTGAAGAACTCATAAGATTCAAATGGAAAAATACCTCCAATTCTATGGAAGATAATGAAGTATAATGCACAAATCTCTACCAACTTTAGTAATGGATATTCAAATCGAAAGTGATATATCCTTGTTCAATACTCATCAAATCTAAAAATAAAGTTATCTCTACCAAGAACCAAGATGTTGTGGATGCTATTGAAAATCTTTATAATATATATACAATGACAAACAATCATGTCAAGCACCTGCCAAGATTTATATGCTAATAAAAAGGATAGAAATGGGAGGTTCAATATTCATATTTCAAAAGAATATGTAGACAAAAAAGCTCTCTAAAGGTAGAAGAATATCATGTCATAGTATATAAACAACAATATGTGAACTTAAATAAAAATTAGGACCTAGACTGAGGTCATAATGGAAAATGTAGAGCCCAATAGCATGATGGAAGGGAGACATATATCCTTAGATCACAATGAAAAAAATAAAAAACAAGGGAGATTCATAATCTCCTAAGTGGCTATGTTTTTTTACATAAATAACATATACATCACATAAGGAACTTGAAAGAGTCAAAAATACAAAATAAAATTGTAACATATTGTAGGCCTTTTGGGTTTGGTTCTTGAGTAAGAAACTATAAATGGAAATCGGTCACCAAAAACAAGCATCCAAATCAAACTATGGGATTTTTCATCAAATTGTTATTTTTTACATGTTGTCATCTTTGTCATTTTTCCCTTCCTCATTCATTGTCTATTTACCTTCACCCTTTTCATGTTTCAAAGTTTTTTGTTTATTTATATCTTGTAATGAATCACACCCTAATATATATTTAATAGGAGGAGAAATCATATCCCCACTAAAAGTATAAAATTTCTAGTGTGCTACTTATAGGTCACAAATAGTTATATCCATCCTTAATTTATATTATAGTATCATTTTTAGTATATATTATAAAAATTAACATATTCATTATGAAGGTATTTATCAACCTTCCAAAGGTCTTCAACTCAGTAGTGTGCATCCTAGATATCATTATTGCAAACTGGAGAGGAGTCTTCTTAAAGGATTTTCATGATTCTATTAGATGGTATCTTCAAACTAAGACTTACAAGTTTCAAAATTAGTAAGAATGTAAGTGTATAATTGAACACATTAAGGGTTATCTCCTTGCCTTGGTAGACCTCACCATTCCTTTCATCAGGAAGAAAACTACAATAACATAGTCGAAAATGGAAATACAAATAGCCCTATTTTTAATACCTTTAACGTATCTTGCAAGGAATTAAAATAGGGAGATCTTATCTAAAATATTTCAAACCACAATATTTTCCATGAATAAGGACTACATCATGTGTAAGTGAAATAAGTGGAGTCCACCTATGAGGTAAATTTTACACTTAGTCATATTTCTCAAAAAAATACTAAACAAAATGGGGTAGTGCAAGAATAGTATTGGGTAACATTTAGGTTTAGTGTCATGAGCCTAAAACTTAGAATAGGGTCATGTTATACAAAAAATAGAACATGATCCCATTCTAAAAAATGTGACCCTATTCTTCAAAATGTCACCTTGTTCTACAAAACATGAATGTGTTCTAAAAAAAGTGATGTCATTCCACAAAGCATTATAAAATGGAATGTGAGATCATTCTACAAATCTGAAACCATTTCATAATTGTGACACCATTTTATAAAATTTGAATTATTGCCTAGGAATAGCTTTGGGTTTTTGTTAAAAAAATGCTTGGTTAACAAAACCATAGCCATAGATCTGCTTTAAATGTTTATAAAAAATACACACTTCGGAATATATCTAAATATATTTACAAAAAAATATTTTGAGAACAAAAACCCATTAAAGAGGAGACTATGTACATCTAAATACATAATTTATTTTTACATTTAATAGATTGTTTTATTTTTCAATTAATATATATTGAAACAAGTGTAGGAACTTGAAATAATAGGCTTTATTCTTATAACAATAATTTTTTTATTTTCACATTTTTTGAAAAAAAATGGCATCAAACCATGATTGTTGTATACGAGGGGTTTGAAAAGGAAAATCCGTGCCTTGTCAAATATTAAAATTAAAAAAATATTCAAAAAGAAATTACAAAAAAAATATTATGATCAATCCTAATTGCATTACAAATAATTTCCCAAAAAGTATTTAGATTAATAATTCGATGTAGGTAAAATTGTGGTTGTCATACATGGGAATGGTATGGCCCTGAAAAAAAGACTTTTAAAATTTGGTTTTCAATAACACCTATTGAATAGTGGTTTGTATCATGTGACCATTAAAATAAGTTAAAAATATGGAAATTAGAATTCAATTAATATAATTCCTATTAAAAACTTTTCAAAAGATTTAATCTCTAAGTGCTTCAAATTTTTAGGTCAACCAGGTCGAATGTAGAAAAATAGGAAAAGAAGATCCACCTTTGGGCCAAAAAGTGGACTCAACTTCCTCTTGAAACCCACAAGAAAACATTCCTAGATAGTTAATTGAGGTTCTTAGAGCTAAAACAAGAGATAGTTTTGTAAAAGAGTCAAATATAAGGTCTTCAAGTTTTGACAAATTGTGTCACTCTTTATCTCACGAGGGGAAGCATCTATTACAATACTTAATCAATTCTAGATTATAGAAAGAAGAAAGAATAAATATTCTAATCAAATATCAGCTTGAGAACATCAATCGTGGATCATGGTAAAATTGATGATATAATTCAACAAGCTATAGAATAATTAATAGTGATTTTGTCTAACAAAAATGAAAAGAAGAAAATGATAGAAAGTGTTTCAAAGTTTTCTCCAATATTCATCTCTTCTAGTGACTTAGTTGTCACTAATGAAAAGAAGGAAAAAAAAGTTTTTGTTGATCCTAAGATCCCTATCTCTAAAAAGCTAATAAAGGAAACTGTAAATTTAGTACAATATAGAAGTTTTGAAAATTTAGAAGATCAACAAGGTGAGATTGCTTTAAATTCTCCAAAAACAAATGTATCGGAGGAAGAATATATTATTTTTGAGGATAAGGATGTAGTCAAAACTATTTGTACTACAATGATTGAAATTGTTCCCTCCATGGGTTTGGAGGTTACTCCAAGTATTTTTCATGTTTTTTTTATTGCAAGGTAAGCTTGAGTTGGAAACTTTATCTCTATAACAAATGTTACTTATTTGAGATGTGTTGCATGCTAAGGTTTTGCAAAAGAGTCCTGTGTCAAAAGTTTTTGTTGAAGAAATATTAAAGTTTCTCCATGATAAACCTCTATATATTGAGATTGGTGTTATCCATAAATGTGAGTGTTAGATGAGGGAAGCCTTTTAAAAATTGATATTTTGCATATTGAATCTCGAGAACAAAATTGAATCAAAAGTCAAGAATAAAATCTCTTTAAAGAGACTTACTAGTTCAAATGGTATATTAATTGTGTGCCAAAAGAAGGTGGAGGATGATTTAAAAACCATAGAAGTTATTATTGTAGATATTGTAAATATTTTCTATATCTATGTTTATTGGCCAAAGACTTCTATTGATGTGTATAATAAAATATCTAAGTTCGAAGAAGATACTCAACCAATTACTATAGACATTGATCCCAAAATAGAAGATGATAAAGGAGCTCATTTAGATAGATTTAAAAAATGTCTAGAACACATGTCAATTGAGAAGGATACTATCAAGGATATTATCTATGTTAATGGTAAAGTGGATATGTATGTTAGTGGTATGAAGAAGATGTTTGAGAAAGAAAAATACCTTCTGACCCATGTTCTTGAACTGGTCATCTGCAAAGATGAAAAGCTTAGAATTTCAAAATTTAAGATTTAGACTCAGGATCTTATGTATATCAAGAGCGATTGGGCTAATTCAACCAAGAAATTTCAAAAGGTTCTTTCCAATCCCATTCCTTGATTATTTACTCAAATCTTGAGGATATTTTTTGAGGGTAATTTTCATTACCTTTGTCTTGGATAGAAAATGGGGGTACAAAAGGAGATAAAAATAAAAAATAATATATAAAAAGCCATACATTCACTAGAGGTTCTCTATTTTGGTTGCCATAAGTTTTGTTTAGATTTTGGAAATTTTGGTTTAGATTAGTTTTATTTATCATAAATTACAAGGGGGGGGGGCTTGTTAAAGATATATGTGCTTGTCATTGATGTCAAACTAGGTCATCCATAATTATTCAAATGATGTAGGTCAAAATTGGTCTAGAGCTTGTTAGAGAAGGTAAAGAAAAATATATTATAGAGTTATTTTGGAAGGTTCTTGGTCTAGAGGTTTGGTATTTTTTGTAGACATATTACACAGGAGAAAAAGTGGTGAACTGATATTAATTCTAAAATTATCTAGGTCTATCTTTTTATTGGAGATATAATCCTTCAGATGTTAATTGATTGGTCCAAAATATGTCTTTTTCCTATTTCTTGTTTCAAAATTCACCAATGGATAATTTACACATCCAAATTTCTTTTGTGGCTGACTTGTGTTGGGATATATTTTCAATTAAGTACTATTTTATGTTTATTTCACTTTCTTGGATGATCTAGTTATGATTTTTTACAAATACTATGTATATATATTTTGTCAATAATTGAAGGAATAGATATATAATTGTTCAATGTTATGTCTAGAGTACAAAAAGTGACCAAGAGAAATAGTAGTACATTACAAGATAAGATAGAAAAAGACTTTGAAAGAGTTGGAAACTGTAATTAAAACAATTGGTGTATTTTCATTGATGTCAAACCTTAACTGGTAAGACAGTTTCTATCTAAGATAGTACCATATCTATTGATTGATGAAAAGGATTAGGAAAAGGGACATAACAAGAGAACTTAAGGAAAGGTTGAGTTATTTGATACTTCAATGGGTACTTGATTATTTGGCACATTGATAAGATAATGTATTGTTTATCTAAGTAAGAAGAAAGACTGAATAAGTAGGCTTAACAGAGAAAAAGTGAAGAAATCTAGTTCAAGCCAAGTGATGTTAGTTTCGACTGAGCACTAGTATATGCCGAGTAAATTTAGTGTTGACCTAACATCAGTTTATGCCAAGCAAGACAGTGTTATCTATCGAGGAAGAAAGTTTGTAGAGATGACCATGTTATGTAGTGATGACCGAGGAGATGAACTATGCCAACATAGTTGAGAAAGAATTGGATTCCTAGCCAGCATAGTTGAATTCTTGGGATATGTAAATTGTGTTGACTTTATTAATTAATTGTATAGAGAATTTAATGCATGGTAAATCATTTTATTATAGATTCAATGAGAATTTTGAAGATGTATCTAGAATGAAGGATGAAGAACTTAAATGATGGAAGGATTCTATGAATCTGACCTAAACCTAAGATCTATGGAGGAGATCAAGTGGAAAAAGATGAATTTACCTAATTGAAGAGGTATAAAGGAAAACTTAATTGTGAGGTTACAAAAGGAGTTGAAGTTGTTGATGTTATTGACAAATAAGTCTAAGTAGAAGGTTAAAGGTGAAATTTTGAAGGAGTTGATCAGAGTTGTGATTACTTGAAGTGAATTCTGAGAAGATCAGTGATGGATATGGAAATGGATTGCAGTTAGTAAATCAACATATATGTGTGAATTGGATCTGTTATTTGCAAAGTGAGTTGTATGTTTTTCAGACCAGAAATTACTGTTACTTTCTAACCATTGTATTAGTCTAAATCCTTTAATCAAGGTTGACCTAATTGTCATTATTTAAATCCTTTAATCAAGGTTTAATTCTAATGGAATGTACTTAAATCCTTTAACTAGGTCACTTTTGATAGAGTGTTTAAATCCTTTAACAAGGTCACACCTAGTAGTGTGTTTTTAAACCTTTAACAAGTTTGTCTTTTCATAGAGCTCACTTTAGAAGAGTGAAAATATCAATAACATGTTACAAAGTGGTTTTTCCCAAGTTGGGTTTCCACTATAAACGTTGGTGTTATACTTGTGTGAATGTTTTGATCTAAATTTTTTTATATTCTACAAGTTAATTACTTTTGGACAGTGGACTACATGTTATATGTTTCTGATATATATACTTTAGAGACCAAGTTGATTAGATATGAGATTTTTGAAGTGTTCAAAAGTTCAATTGGTACATATGGACCTAAGAACAACTGATTCACCCCCCTCTTTATTGTTCTAAATAATATTAATAATCGGTATCAAAGCTGTTGGTGCTTACAAAGAAAAATTTAAAGGTATTTGAAGCTAATGATCAAGATCTATAAAAAGGAGGTACCAAAGTTGAACAAAGACAAATTCCCTGCATGGCAAAGTCTGATGAAATTGTATCTAGCTGGTATTGGTGATTCGGTGAAGTACTATATTGAACATGACTATGTTTAACCTACTACACCTTTGACTACTGAGGAGATGAATTAAAAATAGGAACACAATCAAACAATGTTGGAGATTTCATTTTCCTTAAGCTATACTAAATTTGAAGATATCAAAGATTGCACTACTGAAAAGCAAATGTCAGATTGATCTGAGTGTTCCAAGGCTTGCTTACATTGCATCTAAGAGACCTATCTTGTCTCTTCTAGGGACCTAGTCTCCTCTAGGTCTTGATTAGCTTAGGTGATTAACTAAGACCAATCCTAACTCTTCTCTAAGATTTCTTATCCTTTTTTCTTAACCTTGAAAGACTAACACCCTAGATTTAGTACAATTCTTCACTCACTTAGAAAGCTCAAAGTGCCAATTCTTCATAAAATTCAATCTTCATTGCAGGGATCTTCATCCTTGTGAAAACATTCATAACTTGGTCCATTTGATCCATTTTTTAAGGATCTTTAATCATATCCTTACCGGCTTCAATAGTTCATCATTTAGAGACCTTAAAATAGGCCTAATCCTTGTAGCCTTTTGCAGAGGCTTTTGTCCTTTCTTGCTAAAATTATTCAAACAACTTGCAAAACCTATTGGGGATTTGGATACCCTTTTGGCTCTTACAAAATATTTTGTAAGTTTTAGGCCCTGGTAGCCTCCGTACACCATCTTCCCACAAACTAGGGCAAATAGAGCTAATAGGCCTAGTTTTTAGGACTAACTGTATCTTTGCAGAAATCTTGCTCAAAACTCAAGATAAGTGATTGGCATGAACCCAATCTTCATAGGATGTTTAGATATGATGAACACCTTGTTAAAAATGTACTAGAGCCATACTTTACCCTCCTACCTTGCAAGAAATCTTCACTTCTTCACAACCTAGACCTCTAACTGGGTTCTGTCTGCTTGCCTAGGGCCTAGCAAATAAAATAGCTCTCCAAACTTTCTTTCCTCCTAATCCTAAATTTATATACACCAATGACTTCGCTAGCATTTCCATCTACCCTTAGGTGTTTCCCATGGCTATATTTCATGGCGGAGCCATGAATGCTTGGACTGGTCAAAACATAACCATTGAGAACTCAAAAACAAAATCAATTTAACCGACACAGTATATCTACTCTAAACAACTTTATTCCTAAATGAAAATGTCTTCAAATATCCTAAAGAACACTATGAAATCACTAACTTAGCACTTTCAATCCATTGGATATGACTGTTATCATAAAATCATGGGAAAATCCTAGTAACAGTATTGCGAAGCTCTATTATCAAACTCAAAAATATTACAATACTTGTGTAACCTCGAGATTCAAGTCTTGGCTAATATTAGATGCCATCTCCATGTTTTTAGGGCTTTTTGTCCAATCTGCACCTCCTATACTCAAGGGAATCCAAGGATAACTGAGTTGTGTGCATCTTTTACAATAATTGCAAATGTTGTCATGACAACTTCTTTGCAACATTTGGCATCTTTCACTTATGCCATCATCCTATTTCTTAGGACTAATAACCTTCAATATTTTGAGGATCCAAGACCATTAATGACCCTATGGCATCTTTACAACATCATAATGTGCTTAAGACACATTGAAGACTCTATCTCAATCTACTAACAGTAAGAATTTAAAAACTACTAACATTGGCTATTTATGTGACCTTAGTCCTAGTGACTAACTCACTTAGCCTACATTGCCAATGACCTTCTAAGGTCATAAAACAAACACACTACTCTTCTTGACTTGGCTAGAGTCGAGTACAATAAAAAATAACTCTAATCATGGAGGTTAGCCTACATGTGCTCCTGCACCACCCTCCCAAAAAATAAAATTTCAATGCACCCTTGGATCGAGGATGCTTGGATCAATCCCCATCTTCTTGAACTCTGACTCCTTTCTCCATACTACATCAGCATCTAGTTGCCCATGCTTCTTTATGAGATGTTCTTTATACTCTTTAGTCCTTGTCTTTTTATAGACCCTTGTGTCCAACACATTGTCAGCTCCTGTGACTGTAGTAGTAGGTAATTGTAGATCCTCCACATCTCTAATCACTTCATGAAGGTTTCAAACCATATCTTGTTGTGGTCCTTTGTAATGGACTAATTCTGCAATGTTAAAAATAAGGGATAGTCCACTATCTTCCAAGAGCTCAACTTTGAATGAATTATCACCATACCAAGCTAAGATAGGACAGGGAGCTATCCTCATCATCTGCAACTTGTGAGGGACTCCCTTTTGTAGTCTTGACTAGTTAGGATGCACCATAACCAAGTCACCTACATTGAACTGAACTATCCTTCTACTTTCATCCATCTTGGCCTTGTGTTTCATGGTGTTCTCTATCTAGGTCTTCCTCACTATTTCATGTATCTCCTACATAGCATATGCAAACTCATCAGCATATCCACTTCCCTTCACTCCATCCTTCAAATCTCTTAACTCATAAACACCTCTAGGATGTAGTCCATATAGTATCTCAAATGGACTTTTCCTTGTTGATCTATTAATAGTGTCATTGTAGGCATATTCAGCTTGCCCAATCATCTGATCCCATTGTTGACCATACTCCTTGGTCAAGCACCTTAGTATATTTCTAAGGCTTCTATTGACAACCTCGGTCTGACCATCAGTTTGGGGATGGTAGGCTGATCCAAAGGATGAGTTAGTGCCTAAGCTTTGCCAAAGATTCTTCCAAAAATGACTCATGAATTTAGTGTCTCTGTCTGACACAATCTTGATAGGTAACCCATGGATTCTCACTATCTCTTTGAAGAAAAGAGAGGCTATTTGACTAGCATCATTAGTGGTCTTACATGGCACAAAGTGAGCCATATTTTTGAATCTATCCACAACCACATAAACACTATACATGCCTTGTCTTGTCTTGGGTAACCTAACTACAAAATCCATACTTGAGCATTCCCATGGCCTAGTAGGAATAGGTAGTGGTTGATAAAGACCTGCATTTGTAGAAGTGCGCTTGGCCTTTTGACATACAACACAACTTTCCACATACCTCTTAACATACAAATTCATCGTTGGCCAATAATAAAACCTTTGAACAAGTTCTCGAGTCTTAGTGATCCCAAAGTGACCACTCAAAGCACCATTATGCTTTTCTTGAATCAAATTCTCTGTAATAGAGCCTCTAGGAAAACATAGTTGATTCCCCTTAAACAAAAGATCACTTTTTGAAGTATACTTAACATACCTACTATGAAAATGATTCTTATATTCAACACATATCTTATAAATGTTTGCAAAATCCTCATCATCACCATATAGATCCTTGAAATGATCTCTTCCCATGCTCTTCAAATGAATCTCTTGGATTGTGAGAGCTCTTCTTGACAATGCATCAACCACCTTATTGAGGACACCTTTCTTGTGCTTGATATTGAATGTATAAACTTGTAGGTACTGAACCCACTTCATATGCTTGTGACTCAACTTCTCTTGTGAATTCAGGAAACTTAGTGCTTGATTGTCTGAATACACAATGAATTCCTTTGGAAGCAAGTAGTACCTCCACTTCCTTGGAGCTTGGACCAATGCATACATCTCAAGGTCATATGAAGATTATTTCCTCTTTTCCTCACTCAACTTCTTTGAATGGAAAGCCATTGGTCTACCTTTTTGGCTTAGAACAGCCCCAATTACCACATTGCTAGCATCAAACTCAATGGTGAAAATCTTCTCAAATCTTGGTAACACTAAAACAGGTTGGGTATCTATCTTCTCCTTGAAAAACTCAAAGCTCTTGTTAGCATGCTCATTCCATATAAACTTGGTTTTCATTCCTCCCTTGATAGTATCTAACATAGGAGCACAAATTGCACTAAAATGCCTTATGAATTTCCTATAATATTGTGCAAGGCCATGAAAACTCCTTACCTCTATTGCTTTCCTTGGAGTAGGCCAATTCATGATAGCCTCCACTTTTCTTTTGTCCATTTTCAAATTGCCATGTGATAGAAAAAATCCAAGGTACACTAGCTCTGTTTTGATGAGCTCACACTTCTCCAAGTTGATCATCAACTTCTCCTCATGTAGCTTCTTGAAAACAATATCAAGATGTTCTAGGTGCTCACTCCTTGTCTTGCTAAAAATCAGTATATCATCTAGATATACCACTACAAACTTGCCTATGTAGTCTTTGAGAACTTCATTCATGAGCCTCATGAATGTGGAGGGGGAATTGGATAATCCAAATGGCATGACAAGCGATTCATACAGCCCTTCATTGGTCTCGAAGGCCTTTTTCCACTCATCTTCTTCATGTATCCTTATTTGGTGGTAGCCACTCTTCAAGTCTATCTTTCTATAGTACTTAGTTTCACCTAAGCAATCCATTAAGTCTTCAATCCTAGGGATAGGGAACCTATACCTTATAGCTATCCTATTGATAGCCCTTGAATCATTACAAAGCCTCCAAGAACCTCCTTTCATAATTTCAAGTATAGTGGGTACAACACATGGACTAATGCTATTCCTAATGAAACCTTGGTTTAAGAGTTCTTGTATTTGTCTTGTTATTTCTTCATTTTGTTGAGGGGTCATCTTGTAAGCTTCCTTATTGGGAAGGGTAGGTCCTTGGATCAGGTCTATCCTATGACTTATGGCTCTTTTAAGGGGTAATTCTAATGGTTTTCAATCACTCATTATACCTTGGTAAGTCTGCATTATGCTTTGAATCTCCTTTGCTAACTATGTCTTCTTAGTCACCTTGCCTTCATCTCCTTCTTTTGGTCTTAACACAAATGCATAGCCAACTCCTTCACTCTCTTCCATGGCTTGTAAGAACTCCTTTTCACCCACCATAAGTACATTTGGACCTATTGTCTTCACCTCAACATCTTCCAATAATGACTTTGTTTTGAAGGTCAAATTGTCCTTCTTGAAAGAATAAGAATTCTTTCCTCCATCATGTATGGATTGGCGGTCAAATTGCCATGGTCTACCTAGGAGAAAATGACATGCATCCATAGGCAACACATCACACAAAATTTTTTCTTTGTACCTTCCAATGGAGAACTCCACCCATGCTTGTTCATTCACTAACACATGTTGGCCTTTATTGAGCCAAGTGACCTTGTAAGGATTGGTGTGGGGTATCCTTGTCAACTTTAGCTTTATGACTGCTTCCTTTGACACAATATTGTTAGTAGAGCCTGAATGTATGATGACTCTACATACTTTCCCCATCATCTTGCACTTTATCCTAAATAAAGACCTCCTTTGGCTTGGCTCTTCCTTCATCGACTCCTTGATCAAAGTTCTCCTCATCATAATATTTTATCCTTCCTCTAAATTTAATGGTACTTTAGCATGCTTGTCTTCTGCATTAGACTCATCTTGAAATAGGTTATCTCTCTTATCACCTCCTTGTGAAGATCCACCTTTCTCTGTACATCTATAGGTAGGGTGCCCCATTTGATTGCAATGGTAGCACTTCATATTGGCAAAGTAGTTGCCTCTTCCTCCTTGTCCACCACTTCTTCCTCTAGAGCTAGAGTTAGAACTCCTTCCTCTACCACCTCTACTTGAGCTTCCTTCTTACTACCCACTAAATTTTATATCTCCTTGAGTTATTTTTTCAGAACTTCTTCCACCATAGCCACCTCTTTGTCCTCTACTATCCTTTCCTTTACCTTTACCTTTAGAGGTTCCTTGTTTCCTTTTGCTTTTCTCTTCTATCTTCAAGTCCATTTAATAGCATTGGCATATGGTTTTGAGGTTTACTAAACTCATCTCTTCTTGAATAGACCATTTGAGGCCATTTAAGTACCATTCAAGCTTAATGCTTTCCTCTTCAACTACCTTAGATCTCAAGCATAGCTTTTGAAACTCCTCAGTGCAGGCTTGGACATCTAGATATTTTTGTCTAAGATTGTGTCTCCTCATATGAATTTTAACTTCATAATCATTAGGAAGGTAGGTTTTCTTCACTTTGGTCACCATGCCCTTCCATGTAACAATATGACCTTTTTCTATCCTTTTACCTCTCAGTTTGCACAAACTTCCACCAAGTAAGAGCTGAACCGCTTAGTCTAGACTTGGCCACCATAAATTTTTGTGCCTTTGAGATACCATCACACTCAAAATGGTTCTCAATGTTGTCTATCTAATCCACAACTAAATCTGGATCCATTTAACCACTAAATAGTAGCACACCTTCCAAAGCTTTGCCACTCAATGCTTTTAGTGCCTTTAAGAATAACTCTTCAGGAAGAATAGGGTTAGGTGTTGGAGCTTCTTCCTCCAAGTCTAGTTCCTTCTCCCTTGCTTCTTTTTCTTCCTTTTGGTCAATTTTCTCCTTGACCTTATCTACTTTGTCTTGGACTTCACCCAAGTGCTGCTCCATTTGAAGTAACCTTTCCCTTAACAATTGGTTATCTTCTTCTTGTTCCTCAACCTTTTTGGCTAACTCAATGTTAATCACCATGGTTTTATCTTCCACTAATCCACTTGGTGTATTCTCTCCCACTGATCCAGTAGGCTCCAACATCCACCTCAAGCCTGATTAATTCAAGCTCTGATACCTTTATGATGTGAGTGTTCCAAGGCTTGCTTGCACTACATCTAAGAGACCTAGCTTGTCTCTTCTAGGAACCTAGTCTCCTCTAGGTCATGATTGGATTGGGTGATTAAATAAGACCAATCCTAACTCTTCTCTAAGATTTCTTATCCTTTGTACTTAACCTTGAAAGTCTAACACCCTAGATTTAGTACAATTCATCACACTCACTTAGAAAGCTTTAAGTGCCAATTCTTCATAAAATTCAATCTTCATTGTAGGGGTCTTCATCCTTGTGAAAAAATTCATAACTTGGTCCATTTGATCCATTTTGGAAGGATCTTGAATCATATCCTTACCGGCTTCAATAGTTCATCATTTAGAGACCTTAAAATGGGCCTAATCCTTGTAGCCTTTTGCAGAGGCTTTTGTCCTTTCTTGCTAAAATTATTCAAATAAATTGGAAAACAAATTGGAGATTTGGATACCCTTTTGTCTCTTACTAAATATTCTGCAAGTTTTAGGCCCTGGTAGTCTCCGTACACCATCGTCCTACAAACTAGGACAAATAGGGCAAATAGGCCTAGTTTTTAGGACTGATTGTATCCTATTAGAAATCTTTCTCAAAACTCAAGCGAAGTGATTGGAATGAACCCAATCTTCATAGGATTTTTATATATGATGAAAATATTCTTTTAAATGTACTGGAGCCATATTGTACCCTCCTACACTGCAAGAAATCTTCACTTCTTCACAACCTAGACCTCTAACAGGGCTATATCTGCTCGCCTAGGGCCTAGCAAATAAAATATCTCTCCAAAATTTGATGCCTCCTAATCCTAAATTTATATACAATAATGACTCCCCTAGAATTTCCATCTACCCTTAGGTGTTTCCCATGGCTAGCTTTCATGGGGGAGCCATGAATGCTCGGACTATTCAAAATAGAACCTGTGAGAACTCTAAAACAAAATCAATTTAACCGACGCATTATATCAACTCTAAAAAACTTGATTCATAAATGAAAATGTCTTCAAATATCCTAAAGAACACTATGCAATCACTAACTTATCACTTTCAATCCATTAGATATGACTTTTATCATGAAAGCTCGGGAGAATCGTAGTAATAGTGTTGCAGAGCTCTATTATCAAACTCAAAACTATTACAATGTTTGTGTAACCTCGAGATTTGAGTCTTGGATAATAGTAGATGCCATATCCATATTTTTAGGGCCTATTGGTCGATCTCCAATTCCTATACTCAAGGGAATCCAAGGATAACCAAGTTGCATGCAACATTTTCAATAATTGCAAATATTGTCATGACAACTTCTTTACAACATTTGGCATATTTCACTTATGCCATCATCCAATTTCTTACATCTTAAAACAAACACACTACTCTCCTTGACTTGGCTAGAGTTAAGTACAAGCTAAAATAATTCTAATCATGGAGGTTAGGCTAGGTGTGCTCCTGCACCACAGATACTCTTGTAAGCATCTATAGTAGTGATACAAATATACTGAGGAAAAGCTAAAATCTTGAGACGTAAGTTTGAAGAAATGAAAATGCAAGAAGGTGAAAATATTGCTTAGTACTGTGGTAGAATTAATGAGATAGTGAATTCTATCAGAGGATATAATGGAATCATTGATGATGAGAATATTATTGGTAAGGTACTTAGAACTTTGCTTCCTATCTATTCTATCAAAACTTTTGCAATTCAAGAATCAAGATGTAACCCTAGTAATGTTCTAACTCTAGAAAGTCTTTTTGGTAAGATTACTACTTTTGAGCTATCTAACTATGATAACTACATTGTTCCTAATGTTGAATCTGCATTCAAGTCACAAATGGTTTTGCATAAGTCTAAGAGGAAAAAATAAAAGTGTGTGAAAAGTGAAAGTGATAGTGAAAGTTAAAGTGACACTTCTAATGAGGAACTAGATGATCTTGAAGCACTCATGGCTAGAAGATTAAAAAGAGGAAAAGGAAAATATAAAGGTAAACTTCCTATAATATATTTTTCATATAACAAAGTTGGCCATATTGCAACAAGATGTCCTGACAAAAATCACAAGGATGAGGAAAGAGAAAGCAAGTACAAGGATTAGAGAGATAACAATGATCACCAAAGGTATAGAGACTACAAGGACAAAGGTAAGAAATCTTGTTATATTGTTGAAGAGGAAACTAATAGTGCTTGTCATGCCCTACAAGGGAACTAGGAAATGGAATGAAGGTTCTCTTTAGAAAAGAAAACCTAAGTAACGAGTTTATGAAAAAATTTGAACTTTAAAATATTAACATGAACAATGCATAATTTAAATTAGAATCCATCCAAGGTTCCCTATGAGTAAAATGAGCAATCCATTTAAGTTCATTAAGTGTACTAACAATATGATTAACTCTTAAAATATAACATTTGAAAACTCTTTAGAGATAAATATAAATGCTTTCATTTGATTTCTAACCAATTGATTTTATCTATATTCCCTAAGAATTCTTTCATGATCAATATAACATTTAAGCATAATCATAATGAAACAATTTATCTAGGAGTTTGAACCATTACATTAACACATTTGATCACTAACTTTTCTTGAACAACCATAATGAGAAACATGCCACTTTTCTTGAAACACTTATGAAATTCCTTTTTCTTTTCAACAACATGATTTACATGATTTACATAAAGTTCACCATTCCCTTTTCTTTTCCCTAAATATATCCATTCCAAGTTACATCAAATCAAAATACATTAAATGTCACATTACATTCATCTCCCTTTTTGGAGGTAATAGTAACTTTACATTTGATAATAATGAAAGATAATTACAAGTCTTCTTTCTTCAAAATTGGAACACATGAAAGAAAGAATCCATAAGCTCTGCAACTATAAAATATACCTTGATAAAATATTTACCACCCAACCATGTGGGTACCAAAAGGTCCACTCCCATGTGCTAGGAGATAAACACCAAAGTCCACAAGGAAGTGATATCTAGGCTATACCTAGGGTTGGAGTAACCTTTGTCAAATTACAACTGAGAAGAAGAACAAAGTATAAACCCTTTCCCAAAAGGTTCTAAGGATAGGTAGAAGCTCTAAGTGACAATCTAGGTGGGTGTCAACACATAGCCCTCACCCTTTGGGTTGTCTTGGTACTAGCCACTCTAGGCCATGGCCCCTAAGTAGGCACATGAGGAACTTAACCCCTTTCATATAGACAAGTGCCATTCAATCATACCTATGCATAGGTACCTTCTCCCACTCCCATACAAACCCTTTACTAGCACTAATGGCATAGGCGAGGCATACAATAATATTTTTAGTGTTTGAACTGATTTCCATAAGTTTTAACTATGTTATCACTTGTTAAAAGAACTCTTCAATCGATTATCTTGGTACTAGCCACTTAGGGACCCGACCCCACACTGAGAGCCACTCACCTAGTATTCTTAGGTTTCCTACCCTTACCCAAACACATAACACTAAGATTTGGATAGATTTTTAAGAGGGTTTGGTGTATGGAAGAGAGAGGAGAATAAAGTTTTCTTTGAATACAAATGAAAAGTTTTGCAACTTTCTTGTTCTCTGTCGTGAGGGTCTAGCCAACCCTTTTGTATTTGAAAAATATCTATTCCAATGTAAATGTAATTGGAAATGGATTGATATAGTATTGGTTTCTATTTTTAACCGTTTCCATATAAGTTTTATTTGTTTTTATGAGGCTTTGAGTAGAGGAAGTCATCATTTACATTCACTATCATTGTTATTGATTTGGTGAA
>BSBK01006156.1:1925000-1955714 GCA_027943335.1 Chamaecyparis obtusa | reverse complement strand
GAAATATATATGATACGTGCATTGGCATCATTTCACATGATGACTATCATAAAGATATCAATTCATGGTATAAGGATATTATTTACACATATTATCCACCACGATAGTTTTAAATATTATGGGTTATCCATAGATATCAAATCTCATGATATCTACTATATTTTTTTATTGACCATCATGATATGTCCATGGATATCAAGTCGCATGATATCCATCATGATACTGGATTTACATAAGTTTTTATCCTTTGAAAAGTTGTCACCTTTCAAAGAATATCCCAGGGCCCATAAAGTCATGGAGTCACACACATGACAAGTAGAGTTTACACATTAAACATCTTAAATACAAGTACAAATGAATAAATCTTAAATTTAATAATCACATTTCAACCATACCAAGTTCCTTATGAAAATGAGAAACTTTTTCCTTGGCTAATGGTATGGTGAGAATGTTTGCAGTCTGTTCATCTGTACTTACATGTTCCAATCAAATCACATTTCTACTTACCCTATCTCTGACATAGTGGTAAGGAATCTCAATGTTTTTTGATCTATCATGGAATATTGGATTCACTAAGAGTTTTATACAACTCTAGTTGTCATAATGAATAACGGTAGGATTCAAAGGTTCACCAAACAATCCCACTAAAAGTTTACAAAGTCATATTGCTTATTTTTCTCTCATGGATGTTGCAATATATATGGCTTTTGTAAAATTTTGTCCCACTGAGAATTGTTTCCTATTGATCCATGAGATCATAGTTGATCCTAAACTGAAGCACCACCTAGATGTACCCTTTCTTATTTATCACACAACCAGCCCAATCTGAATCAATGTACCCATGAAGGTTCAGGTCAACATTGGTGTACTTGAGACCATACTTATTTTTTTCTCAAGGATACCTCATAATACGTTTAATTGTAACTCGATTTATCTGCTTTAATTCACCCATGAATTGGCTTAAGGCATTTACAAAATAGCAAATATTTGGTCTTGTGCCAACCAAATACATCAAAGATCCAATTATCTATCGGTATAAAGTAGGATTTGCATTTTTTTGAGTCAACTATTGTTGTCTTTAGCTTGTGCAAATTTGTTTCCATAGGTGTTATCATGGACTTACATTCCATCATTCAAAGCCTCTTTAAAATGTCTATAGTGTACTTTCCTCGATTTAGAATAATGTTATCCTCTTGTTCCCACACTTCTAACCCAAGGAAGTAATGTAGAAGTCCTAAATCCTTCATGTCAAATTCTGATGCAAGATATTTCTTACATTTTGTAATTAGGTGTTCTTCTCCTATGATTAGTAAATAATCAACATAAAACATGAATTACCATTTCTCCATTGATTACCTTGTAGTATAAGTTTGGATCTACATCATCCATGAAGAAGTTTAGACCTAGAAGGTATTTATCAATCCTTTCATACCAGGCTCGGGGAGCCTGCTTAAGCTTATACAATACCTTCTTTAATTTTCACACATGTGAAATTTTGTTATGTATAATAAACCCTTAAGGTTGTTCTAAGTATACTTCTTCTATTATCTCATTAAGGAAGGCAAGTCTTTACATCCATCTAATGATTCTTCCATCCTTTAGAAGCAGTAATAGAAATAATGGTCTTGACAGA
The DNA here is from genome assembly GCA_027943335.1 of Chamaecyparis obtusa. Lineage (NCBI taxonomy): Eukaryota > Viridiplantae > Streptophyta > Pinopsida > Cupressales > Cupressaceae > Chamaecyparis > Chamaecyparis obtusa. The sequence continues at coordinate 1,954,081 of BSBK01006156.1, read as the reverse complement.
GGTGTATCTTGCAATTGGGGAAAATGTTTCCTCATAATCAATACCTTCCTTTTGAGAGAAGACTCTAGCTATAAATAGAGCCTTATATTTCTCAATGTTGCCATCTGTAGCATGCTTGATTTTAAAGAGCCATTTAGAAGATAGTACATATTTTTCTTTAGGTCTGGGCACAATATCCCATCATTCTTCATAATTGACCAATACTCTTCTAACATGGAATCTTTCCAAGCTTGACTTTTGGTGGTTTCTTCAACACTGAAAGGTTATGCTTCAATTGTTAAGGTAGCATAATTAGAGTATATGTCAGGTTTCTTCCTTTCTCTGATAGTTCCTTCAGGTGTAACATATCTTACTACCTCTTGAATCATCTTCCTTGCCGAAGGTGGCCTCTTCTATTTACATCAAGGCTTTAGGTTCATCCATAGATTTAATTTTGACATTCATCTTCAAGAGTCTCCCTCTGAATCTTAAGAACATGATCCTCTTCTATTTTGAGGTGGTTCAGGGAATCTTTGACTCATGAATTCCTTTTAAAATTCTAAAGCAACATCTTTTCTTAATTCACTCTAACTAGGTATAATAAGTTTTGGATACTTGTACTCCTTAAGCTCAACATTTACACATTTATCATAAGAGTATTTTCCTTATGTTAGTACTACAAAATTTCTCTTCCTAGATATATTTTTCTAAAGTTTTAAATTCCTTGAACCTTATACGGAATTCTTTTGACTCAAAAAATATATCTAAGACTTCTTAGAGAAATTATTTACAAAAGTTTCTCAGTATTATTTTCCTATGATATGCTATGATTGTTAAGTATTAGAATAAAAGTTTCCTACTATTATTTTCTAGCTTTACCTTGCCAACTTCAACTATGGAGACTTGAGGTTTAGGTCTATATGGGGACTTCAAGGCATAGTGTTCAAACTAGTCGCATCCAAAACATTGTACTTTGGATATGTTCTTTCTTTTCTTAGATGATCTTTTGTGTTTAGTTTCTTTATCATTTTTCCTCTTGAAGTTCCACCCTTTTTCCTTTCTTGTGAGAATTAGTATTTAGCACATGAATGTCTTCATTTGTAGAGTTTTGACCAATACCCCTAGTGATTAGCCTAGATCCCTCTTGAATGCAATCTATCTTCAATTGGTCAAATTTTAGGGAATTTTGGACGAGCACTGATTCCTTGAATGAATGATTCCCATAAAGTTGGTAGTCCATTCAAAGCCAACATAGATAACTCCTTTCTATCAATAAGTTTCCAAATAGTGTCAAGCAAGTCCCTTAATTCCATAATACTCATAAAGTATGATGAAATAAATTATCCTTTGTTCATCTTTATATGATGAAGATTTTTCTTAAGTGATAATGCCTTGAGCTAGTGTTATTAATCTCATACATATTTTATAATGTTGAGAACATTTTGTATGCAGTGTCCAATTTGGAGACAATGGGAACTATATGGTCTTTAACAACATCTACCAATAGTTTCATGTCTTTATTGTTATTCTTTATCCATTGGCATTTATCTCCTTCATATTTAGACATCTCTTTCTCATTTTCTACAAATGTGTCCAATTCATGTTCTGTAAGAGTGAGCATAATTCTAAACTTCCATGAAACAAAATTTGAGGCTCCTTCAAGATAATCTTTAAATCTAACTCCATTTGTTATTTTAGTCTTCGTATATAATTAATACAAATGGGAGTTTGATTACCCTCTTCATTTGAAATTTGATCGGATCTTCCTTAGACTAGCTCTAATACCATGTTATTGTTTGATTAGATTTAGGGTATGTAATTCTTTAAAATTTTATGTATATATATTAGATAAATTCATAATAGAATGTGTTAGCCCATTTTCCTGTAAAATGCAAAATCTAATGAAAATGGTTTTCATCCTTGAAGCCCTAAGAATGTTGCCATGTCCTGCTGCAAACTTGTTTTGACTAGCGAAGAAGATGTATGATGTTGTGTGGCTTGTGAGCTTAGCCAGGGATAGTTCAAGGTGTATGAAAGCTCCAGTCAAGATCACATGTCATTTGGTGCTAAAACGAGTGAGATATTGCAGTTTGAAAGTGTATCATAAAAAAAGATTTATCCATGAATAAGGGTTTCATAAAATTTGTCTAAGTCCAAAACCCTACCCTTATTCTATTTCTTTGTTACCTTTTCCTAGTCACTTAAAATCCCCATTCTGCACATGTTTTATTTTCTAAGCCTGAGCATTTAAGTTTCTATTCAGCGACTCCGCAACTGAGGCATTTAGGTGTTCTCTTAAATCATGGTAGTTAGTTGTTTTCTATCCAGTGATCTCGCGACTAAGTGATCTCATGTTCTCCTGATCTTGGTGGTTAAGTGCTTAACATCAGGTAATCCAGTGAATGGTTAAGAAGTGTGTTGTCACTGGATCTTGTAATGAAACAACTAAGTTACTAAACATCAGGCGATTCAACGAGGGTTGTGGATGTTGATCTTGATCAACGGATGACATTTAATTGTGAGACTGAACTGAGGTTTAAGAGATATATCTAGCGATTTAGAGATAAAGGTTTACCACTGGATCACGTGATTAAACTTGAGTTAAGAAAATGGTTCAGCGATTATGAGGTTTGTTCATTCACGTGTTCGCTAGGAAAAGGATGAGTTAAGTTAAATGTTTCACGATTCAGTGATAACTATAGATTCAGATGAGATCGGATGATAGTCGCCAAATATCCCAATGAAACCAAAGTTAAAGGAAATGTTCAGTGATTACGTGAATGCCTTCAATCACATGATCTCTGAACCAGACATGGGTTGAGTTAAAAATTAAGTGATCATGAAATGCCTTCAATTGCCAATTTGCCAGATGAGCTTGTCACGATTAAAAGGTAAAGATTTTGCAAGCTCAAGAAAGATCAATGATGATCATGTTGCATAAATAAGAAAGTGCTCGGTTGTTAGTGGTCGCGGGATCACGACAACTGTCTGATCTTGTCTAAGGAAAGGACAAATGAAGGGTGCATCCTTAGTGCCAGGTGTGATGATGTGCTCGCTCTTGATTGGTTGCTAAGAGATGATGTGTCTGGTTAATTTCAAAGGATCAATTGACTATTGGAGATTGAATGAGAGACACTCGATGTGCCGAGAAAAGATCAAGATCGACGGTCATGTTTTAAAATTGATAATTAATCATTGTTGATCATATATTTGAATTTTATGAGTTAGGGTTTGTAGAGAATAGGAATGATGGTACGCTAGAGGAACAAGCTATCAAATCTGATTTCTTCTTGGGCCATAAATGATAATTTGTGGTTGAGAAATTGAATGGACTCAGTAGTGGTTGGGCTGATTATGATTAGATCAGATTTTTTACCGCCCTGAATTTATTATTTGCTGGTAGTTGCTTCTAGATGCAATAGTTTATGTTTAGGCCAAGTTGTCAAGGAATTCAAGTCTCGGATGCAAAGTGGCAGATGAGATATTTGTTTTAAGATGCTTGCCGAAGGGATTAAAGAATCATGCCTTAATTTGCAGGTTTACTACTAGGGTTTCCACAATGTAAAGGATATCAGATTTGTCTCTGATATTCTCTAATTAATTTAAAGGTTTCTTCCTTGTCACTTTTGTAATAAACTATTTCCTGATTTCATGTTGTTGAAGTGACAATGTTGCACTAAATGACCCTAATCTTGTAGCAATCCTTGTTCATATAAAAGGATTCCTAAGGTCATTTAGAAGAAATTCTTTCCTGGGGTTGAAAAAAAGGATCGGCAAAAAGAGACCAAAGATAGACTTAGTTTTATAGGCTTGCATTCAAGAATTGGTAGAAGAGGTCTGTAACCTCTCTATTTTAAAAAGATCTTAATGAATCAATAATTTTCTTATTTATTTTATGGAATAGTCTATGCTCAATGAATCACTCATGTATCAATTTGTGGCAACTTATACAAGGATTTCAAGAATTGCTTTGAATCTTGTCTCTTGTTTAATGGTTTTTAATTTCCTATTGTCTTGTGAGTTGATGACCTCAAGATCAATAGTTGCAGACATAGTTCTGTATGTTTTGATATGTTTTGATGTTAACTTGAAGAGTTAAGTAAATGCTTGATATAATGTAACAAAATTGCAAGGTATTAAGGAGGATATTTGTAAGTAGTGAGGTTCTCAATTTGATTTTCATTTGCAAGGTGAATGATAAGAATAAAAAATACAGTGAGCAGTTGTTTTGAATATGCCCAATGGATAAGGGACTGATCATAGACATTTTGTCAAAATAGATGTTCTTTCTTGTCTAACAATTCTACCCCTAAACAAACAACAAATCAAATTCTAAATCTTTAAGACAATAGTTGTGGAATTAATAGTTAAAGCCCCTACTTTGTTTGTGAGTAGCTTGATAGTGTGTTTAGCTTCACACCCTATTCCTTTATGTCATAGATAACAAGAAGTATTTTGGGCACATATATGCTTTGTGAGGATTAGTGAAAAAGGGAAAATTAAGTGATCCTAATCCTAGGTACACCCACCTGAATTCCGTAGAGTTCAAAGTGTAGAAAGCCTTTGTGATTTGTTCATTGGTCCTTGTTCTTGTATGAATGTAGTGATTGTGGGAAGTAAGCTACCCATAGGTGCATCTCTGCATTTCCAAGGTTGTTAAAATCTTGCTAAACCAAGAGCCAACAAAATGGTGACTCTGCTGGGGAATAGAGATGATGTACTCATGATAAATCTAGATTGAAGATCTCTGGTATTACAAATTTGTGCTAAAATAATGTAGGTACAAGTAGATCTAGACTCTTGACTGGATTATCTATCTTATACAGTAGTTACCATTGAAAAAGTAGAGTCAAAATCTAAAAGTTTTACATCTTCTCACTAAGTGCGAGTGACAACTCTGAGAAATCTTTGCAGCAGTGTTGAGATAATTAAAATATCAAAATATGAATCAAATAATTACCAGGGCCAGGAGGAAGGATCATCCCAAGAATAGGTTAGAGGGTGAACTCCCAAGTACTTCTAGGGATCGTCAGCCAAGAGCTAATAGGAATGCTGAAAACATGTCTCAGGCATGGAAACAAAAAAATACAAATGAAGATGATCAAGTCCACCCCAGTCAAGATGGTAATACATCAAAATATGAAGAGGCTGTGGATTTGGGAGTAGGTTAGTATGAGGACTATGATTCTCCTTTAGAGAGAGGGGAAGGAAGATCACAATACAATAAAGGATGATCCCAAATAAAACTCTTGAAAATAATAGAAGGTCAAGAAGTAAAAGTAGGAGTAGACATGTTTTTTATCCTCCTTATTCCCTTGGTACTTTAGTACCACAGGGCCTTCATATCTCAGAAGAAAAACAAGATGAAGTTCATGATGAAGATTCAGACTCTGAAACAACTCTCCTAGAATCTGAAGAGATCTTTGAAGAAGTTTATGAGTTGGAGAGGAGAATCCAGGAACAAGCTACCATTAGACAACATAGGGGAAAAAGAAGAAGATAAAATAAGACAAGCTATGATAAGAGATGAATAGTTAAAGAGGCAGTTGTTAGATTTAGAAGCAATAAATTATCTTCCAGTACCTGAAACAAAAAAAGAACAACATATTATTCAAGAAGTGTGTGAGGTAAGAAAACCTATGGATAAAGGTAAGCAAAGAGTTGTTGGAATCACAATCAATGAACCTGTAAATGATAAAGATCCTTTGGACCAAGTATCAAGGTTAGACGTTGACCTTAAAAGTATGAGAAGAAAGAATGAAATTGTGGCTAAGGAACTTGAGAAAGCAGAACTTAAAGCTATTTCTCTAGAAATGAAAAAGAAGATTGACTTTCTCAGGCAATCCTTAGGGCCTCCAAATACTATGTTTGGTGCTAACTCTGGAAAATCTAATAGACAAAATGCTATTGTCACAACAGTGGTTGTTACAAATGTTGCCGACACATCAAATAAAGCATCTACTTCTTAGAATGATGGATCATTGCAAAGAAGACCGATTCATATGGAAAGGTACATACAACTCTTTTTAATGGCATTTCTGGTTATCCAAATTTAATTCCTAAAAAAATTAGAGAAAAATTTCCAAAGTTTACTGGCAATAATGTTGTTACATGTGAGAAACATTTAAATAATTTCATTGATATAATAGATGACTATGAAATTGAACATGAAGATGTCATTATGAAATTATTTGTTCAATCATTAACTGAAGATGCCAGAGACTGGTTTAGAGGACTCCCTTATGACTGTATTGGCTCTTGGGATGATTTTATAAATTGTTTTAAGGACCAATATGGTGATAAAAAAAATTGAAGGTTTTATGCTGAATGAATTCAACAACATTAAGAAAAACCAAAATGAGGAAGTCCTTGAGTTTAATGTCGGATTTCAAAAGGCAATGCATAAACTCTTCCAAGTTATGAGATTAGATGAAAAGGTTTTTTTGGAAACATATCTAAATGCTTATGATGGAAAAATGGGTTACCTACTCAGAGACAAAAATCCTAGAACCATTAGGGAGGCCCAGAGATATGCTATAAATATTGAAAGTAATAGAAGGGTATCAGGTAAACTAGGAAGGAGAGAAGAGCCTAAACCTCCTAGGTTTGGAAAGAAAGAATTGGATAAAGCTTCTAATATAAAGCTTAGAGAGGAGGAAAATTTGAAACAAATCCTAAATGCATTGAAGGATTTGAAACCTGATGAAAACAAAAATAGGTCTCAAAATAATAGTAAATCTCCTTTCAACAACTTTGATAGGCAACCTAGGTTGCAGAATTTTCCCTACCATACCTAATGAAAAGATGGAAGATCTACAATCCCAGAAAGAATGGACAAACCAAATGATAAAAACCCTGATCATTTGCAAAGACACTTTGTTAACATGACATATGATGTCCCATGGTGCATAGTTTGCCAGTCCCCACATGATCCTAACTATTGTGCAATTTCTCAAAATATATTTGCAAATGAGGAGTAGGAAGGGGAGGAAGATGAATCTTATGATGATCGGGGTTGCATTATGAAAATTTCATAGGTGTGGGAGGAAGTTGATTCTGTAGAAGAAGATGAAAACAAAGATGCATCATATTCCCAAAGCAGAAAGGAGATATCATTAGTAGGTCTTTTCTGATGAAGAAGAAGATATTGAAAATATAATTTGCAATACAGAAGAGGGTGATGAGCCTATTGTATTAAGAAGACCTTCTAATAAAGAAATAGCTCAAATCACTGCTAATATGGTTACTCAAGACAAGAGTAACTATGTTTTGAGAAATAGAACAATTGGTAATATAGATGGTAGACCAGCAAGTGTATTTATCAAGAAAAATCATGAAGACACTAAGCAAGCATAAGATAAGAGTAAGGATGCTAATAGTGTTAGAAAGATGAAAATAAAAGTGGGAGAAAAGCCAAGTCATTCAAATAATATATATAGAGTAAAATTAAAGACACCGGTGACAAGTATCCCTATTCCTCTAAATGAGAGTAAGTAGCAAAGGGAAGACAAGTTAAATCTTGCATCACAGGTTGAGGATGAAAGTATGTTTCAAGGAAGGCAAGATTTATCTAATGTCAAATACACACCTATTGATATGAGTCAGTTGTTATCTTAGATAATAGTTAAAGTTACATTAATGGAAATGATGAGAATAGGTGAGCACAAAAAGAAGGCCCTTACATGGATAAATGGTGTTATTTCAACAAACATTCAAAAGGTAGTAAACATTGAGACATCAGGAGGGACTAAAGATAAATTTGAACAAAAGGGGAAGGATATGGAAGAAATTATTTCAGAAATACCCCAAATGTATCTAGATACAAATATTGTTAGTACTTCTTTGGGAGTTGTTGATCCTTTTTTCTTAACTCTAGTCATAAATGGAAAATGTTAAAAAACTACATGATAGATTTTGGAGCATCCAATACAGTTATGCCTATTGAGGTCATGAGAATGATGGGACTTCAAGTGGATACTATTGGAAACTACAATTGAAGCAATTGTTGTATTGTCATTGATGTCAAACCTTAACTAGTAAGACTATTTCTATTTAAGAAAGTACTATATCTATTTGAGTGTTGCTAAGGGGATAGGAAAGGTTGGTAACAACAACACCTAAGGAAAGGTTGAGTTATCTTGATACTTCAATGAGTACTTGATTATGTGGCACAATGATAAGACAATGTATTGTTTATCTAAGTAATAATGAAGATTAAATTGGTAGGATTAACCGAGAAAAAGTGAAGAAATCTAGTTTAAGTCGAGTGTTGTTTGTGTCGACCAAGCTAGTGAGTGCCAAGTAAAATCAGTGTTGACCGAACACCAGTTAATTACCGAGGAAGATAGTGTTAGCCGAGGAAATAGTTTATGTGGTGACCAAGCTTTCTAGAGAAGACCAAGAAGTTGGACACAATATTGACCAAGCATCAGTATTTTGCATTTGATGAAGAATTCAGATTTCCAGCCGACATCGTTGAATTCTTGGATTATGTAAAACGTGTTGACTTTATTTATTGATTGTATGACAACATTTAATGCACTGTAAAATGTTTTATTGTAAATCTTTAAGAAGATTTGAGATATTTCTAAAAGGATAGCTGAAGAACATAATGTAGGATGGATTAAATGAATCTAACCTAACCCTAAGATCTACAAAGGAGATTAAGAGAAAAAAGATGCATTGACCTAATAGAGGTAGTATTAAGGAAACCTAAGCGAGAGGTTGAAGAAAAAGAAGTGGATGTTGGAAGTATTGTTGATGTTATTGACTGTCTAAGCAGAAAAGGCTGAAGGAGAAGTGTTGTGATCACTTGAAGGGTTCCGAGCAGATCAGTGATGGAGATGGAAAAAATTCACAGTCAGTAAGCTGGCATATGTGTACATAATTGGATCTGATATTTGCAAAGTGAGTTGTATGTTTCTCAGATCAATATTACTGCTACTTTCTAACCATTGTAATAGTCAAAATCCTTTTAACAAAGGTTGACCTAACAGTCATAGGTATAAATCCTTTGAACAAGGTTGCATTCTAATGGAGTGTATGTAAGTCCTATAACAAGGCAACACTTTTAATAGAGTGGTTTAAATCCTTTAACCGGGTCACACCTGACAATGTGTTTGTAACCTTTGACAGGGTTGGCTTTTCACCGAGCTCACTTCAGAAAAGTGAACATAATAGTAACATGTTACAAAGTGGTTTTTCCCAAATTGGGTTTCCACTATAAATCCTGATGTTTATACTTGTGTGAATGTTTTGGTTTGAACATTTCTATGTTTTACAAGTTAGATGTTATTGGATAAGTGGACTACACTGTTATATGTTTCTGTTATGCAATTAGTAATGACCAAGTAGGTGTTGGTTATTAGATCTGATTTATTGAAGAGTTTAAAGTTTATTTTATACATCTGGACCTGAGAACAATTGATTCACCCCCCTCTCTATTGTTCTAAATCATATTAATAATTGGTATCAGATTTGTTGGTGCTTACAAAGAACAAGTTTGAAGGTACTTGAAGCAAATGATCAAGATGTATAAGAAGGAGGTACCTAAGCTAAATAAGGAAAACTTTCCTGCATGGCAAAGTTTGATGAAGCTGCATCTAGCCGGTATTGGTGATTCTGCTAAGTATTACATTGAGCATGAATATGTCACACCTGCTGCACCTCTGACTACTGAGGAAATGAAAGCTAAACAAGAGCACAACCAAGCAATGTTGGAGATTACATCTGCCCTAAGTTATCCAGAATTTGAAGACATCAAAGACTGCAGTACTGCAAAGCAAATGTGGGACACCCTTGCAAGCATTTATGGCGGTGATGTGAATGTGATAAGAGCAAAAGCTGAGAGCCTAAGAGGTAAATTTGATGAAATGAGAATGCAAGAAGGTGAGAATATTGCACAATATTGTGGTAGAATAAAAGAAGTTGTAAATGCTATTAGAGGAGCAAATGAAACTATTGAGGATGAAAATGTAATAGGAAAAGTATTGAGAACTCCGCGTCCTATCTATGCAATCAAAATTTTTGTAATCCAGGAATCTAGATGTAACTCTCCTAATGCCCTTACTTTAGAAAGTTTGGTTGGTAAGCTTACTGCTTTTGAACTTTCTAACTATGATAACTTCACTGTTGGTAGTATTGAATCTTCTTTTAAGTCACAAATGGTTTTGAATAAGTCAAAGAAGGAAAAAGAAAGATGCATCAGTGAAAGTGAAAGTGAAAGTGATAGTGACAGTGGCACATCTGATGAAGAACTTGAGGATCTAGAAGCTCTTATGGCTAGAAGACTGAAAAGGGGAAAAGGAAGGTACAAAGGTAAACTCCCTATTATATGTTTTTCATGTAATAAAGTTGGTCATATAGCTGCTAGATGTCCTGACAGGGATAATAAGGGTGAAGAAAGAGACAACAAGCATAAAGACAAAAGAGAAGATAGAGGTTACCGAAGATACAAAGACTGCAAAGGGAAAGGTAAGAAATCCTGTTACATTGCTAAAGAAGAGACTGACACTAATAGTGATGATCTTGAAATTGAAGTTGTCTATGTTGCAATGAAAGATGAATCTGATGAGGATGATAAAATTGCATTGATATCTTATGTGAACAAAAATGATAAATGGATTATTGATAGTGGTTGTTCAAATCATATGACTGGAGATAAGAGTAAGTTTGACACCTTAAACCATTATAAAGGTAGGAGTGTGAAATTTGGAAATGATGCACCATGTCCTGTTAGAGGAAAATGATTGATTAAGATGACTGATAAGATCTCTTGTGAAAATGCTTATTGGGTTGAGGGTCTTAACTATAATCTGCTGAGTGTTGCACAACTTAATAGCACTGGCTATCAAGTGGAATTTCATCACAGGAAGGCCAAAATATTTGATGCCACAGGTGAACTGATTGGAAGTGGAGAATAGACAAGAGGTAATTTGTTCTATCTAGACCTATCTGAAGAAACATGTATTATTGCACAACTTGATGATATTTGGTTATGGCATAAGCGGCTATGTCATGTTAACTTTGATAATCTGGTAGAAATTAGCAAGAAAAAGAAAGTGAGAGGTCTACCTAGATTGAAGAAACCTGAGAATGTAATGTGCAAAGAATGTCGGTTGGGTAAGATGACTAAGTCTAGTTTCAAGAGAAAAACCTTTACTTCTGCGAGCATCTTAGATTTGGTTCATACTGACCTTTGTGGACTGATGGGTGTACAAAGCTATTATGGTGCTAGATATTTTATCCTATTTGTTGATGATTATACCAGACTGATGCATGTAATGTTCTTAAAAGAAAAATTTGATGCTTTTCAATTCTTTAAGTGGTATGTGGCTAAGGTTGAAAAAGAGACAGGTAAAAACCTAAAGTGTCTGAGATCTGACCGAGGTGGAGCATTTACATCAAATGAGTTTAATTTGTTTTACAATGATAGAGGGATCAAAAGATAGATGTATGCACCTAGAACTCCTCCACAGAATGGTATAGCAAAGAGAAGGAAAAGATCTATCTTGGACTATGCACATACATTAATGATTGAAAAGAATGTTGCACAGAAGTATTGGAAAGAAGCTATAAGTACAACTGTTTATACTCTTAACCGAGTACAAATAAAAAAAGGTACAAAATTGACACCTTATGAATTATGGCATGGGTATGCACCGAATGCAAAGTACTTTCAAATTTTTGGAAGTAAGTGCTACATATTGAAGGATAGTAGGAATGGAAAATTTGATGCTAAAAGTGATGAGGGTATATTCCTAGGCTATTCCACAAAAAGTAAAGCTTATAAGTGTTTGAATTCTAACACTAACAAAATTGTGGAAAGTGTGAATGTCAAAGTTGATGAGTATGCAGAGAAAAATGAAGCTGACAGTAACAGAGTGCCAGAAGGTTACAGATCTTTTGTGTATATAGAGGAAGAAGAGGCAAGTGACAGACCTACACCTGATGCTGAGTCTTGGGTAAGAAACATCGAGCATTAGGATAACAATGCTGAGAGAGAAGAAGAACATGCCGAGTGACAGGAAGAAGCTACCGAGTATCAGGAAGAGGTTGCCGAGCATTCAGAGGCTGAATCTGACAATCTTGTTGGTGAACCTGATGAGCCAAATAAAAGAAGAGTAGAACCTGTTCTAGCACAATATGTAAGGAGACATCACAAGCCTGAACAAATTATTGGAGATAAAGATACTGGAATTTAGACAAGAAGTAAGGCAAGAGATCCAACATATTTACTATGTGAATATGAGCCTAAGACAACAAAGGAAGCATTAGAAAATGAAGACTGGATATAAGTAATGAATGAAGAAATTGACTAGATAGAGAAGAATGATACCTGGACTCTAGTGTGGAGACCAAAAGATAAGAATGTTATTGGGAAAAAGTGGGTATTTCATAATAAGTTGAATGAACATGGTCAAATCACAAGAAACAAGGCTAGGCTGGTATGCAAAGGCTACGCACAAGAAGAAGGAATAGATTATGGAGAAACATTTGCCCTTGTAGCAAGATTGGAAGGAGTCAGAACTCTACTTGCATATGCTGCCTATAAAAGTTTCAAGGTATACAAAATGGATGTCAAGTCTACATTTTTAAATGGTATATTTGAAGAAGAAGTATATATTGAACAGCCATAAGGATTTGTTGATCCAAATAGAAGACACATGGTTTGCAAATTGAATAAAGCACTATATGGACTAAAACAAGATCCCAGAGCATGGTATGAGAGATTGCACAACTACCTAATACATATTGGATTCTCAAGGAAAAATGACACAAGCAATCTGTACATGAAAGATGAGAAAGGTAAAGGAATCCTATTAGCCAAGATCTTTGTAGATGATATTAGATTTGGTGGACAAGATGCCTTGTGTAAGAAATTCTCAAATGAAATGCAAATTGAATTTGAAATGAGTATGTTTGGGGAGATCAAATTTTTTGTTGGTTTGCAAGTATATCAGATGGAGAAAGGAATTTTCATCACCCAGTCTAAATATGTTCATGAGATACTGAAAACCTTTGGTATGGAAGACTCAAGGATAGTAAGTACTCCCATGGCTATTGGACAGAAGTTGTCTAAGAATGATGATGCTGTAGAAGTTAACCAGACTTTGTATAGATCTATGATCAGAAAGCTACAGTATGTTGTACATAGCAGACTAGATATTGCATTAGCTATTGGGATTGTGGCAAGATTTTCTGCCAATCCTAAGGAAACTCACATGATGGTGGTTAAAAGAATCATGAGATATTTGAAGGGAACTGTTGACTATGGATTGTACTACAAGAAGCATGAAAAATTTGAACTAAGAGTGTATATAGATGCTGATTGGGCAGGAAATGTAGATGACAGAAAGAGTACTAGTGGTGGAGCTTTCTTTCTTGGACAGAGATTAGTTTCCTGTACAAGCAAGAAACAAAATTGCATTTCCAAATCTACTGTTGAAGCTGAGTATGTGGCTGTAGCTATCAATTGTTCAAATTTGATATGGATAAAACAATTGTTGTTAGGCATGAAAGAAGAAATCATTGAACCAGTTGTCATCTTTCATGATAACACAAGTGCTATCAACATCTCTAAAAACCCAGTGATGCACACAAAGACCAAACAAATTGCCATAAAGTATCATTACTTGAGAGAACTGGTACAAGATAAAGAGGCCCGTATGGAATATGTGAATACCAAGGAACAATTAGCAAATATATTCACTAAAGCTTTACCTAAAGAAGCCCATGAATACCTGAGAATTCAATTAGGGGTCCTTCCCCTAACTAAGGTTGCCTAGTCAAGCTAGGAGCACTGCATCAAGTGTGCTACAAAGAACATCTAACATATTGATACAGAGAAAGGTCACACTTTAGGAGCAGCCTAGAGTTGTGAAGAGCACAATAAAGTTAGAATTAGTCATAAGCAAGATTACAAAGGGAGAAATATTCTACTGAACTGAAAGGATGATATCTACATCTTCAGGATGTATGTTTTTGTTGCTGCTTTGGTTTTTTTGTCAAAGAGGGAGATGATGATAGATGAATATACAAAATGAGAAGATCAAGACAGTGAGAGAAATTTAGTGGATGGTCAGGCATGGCTAATTGATTATGTATCAGAATGAAGCTAAGGATACTATAAATTTCTTTAATAGATAGATAAGTTTTTGGATTGGTTGGTAATTCATGTGATATTCATATGTTGTTGCCATCAATGCCAAAGAGGGAGATTGTTGGAAACTATAATTGAAGCAATTGTTGTATTGTCATTGATGTCAAACCTTAACTGGTAAGACTATTGCTATTTAAGAAAGTACTATATCTATTTGAGTGTTGCTAAGGGGATAGGAAAGGTTGGTAACAACAACACCTAAGGAAAGGTTGAGTTATCTTGATACTTCAATGAGTACTTGATTATGTGGAATAATGATAAGACAATGTATTGTTTATCTAAGTAAGAATGAAGACTAAACTGGTAGGCTTAACCAAGCAAAAGTGAAGAAATCTAGTTTAAGCTGAGTGTTGTTTGTGTCAACTGAGCTAGTGAGTGCCGAGTAAAATCAGTGTTGACCGAACACCAGTTAATTGCCAAGGAAGATAGTGTTAGCTGAGGAAATAGTTTATGTGGTGACCGAGCTTTACAGAGAAGGCCAAGAAGTTGGACACAGTATTGACCGAGCGTCATTATTTTGCATTTGATGAAGAATTTAGATTTCTAGTCGACATCGTTGAATTCTTGGATTATGTAAAATGTGTTGACTTTATTTATTGATTGTATGAAAGCATTTAATGCAATGTAAAACATTTTATTGTAAATATTTAAGAAGATTCAAGATATTTCTAAAAGGATAGCCGAAGAACATAATGTAGGATGGATTCAATGAATCTGACCTAACCCTAAGATCTACGAAGGAGATTAAGCAAAAAAAGATGCATTGACCTAATAGAGGTAGTATTAAGGAAACCTAAGTGAGAGGTTGAAGAAAAATAAGTGGATGCTGGAAGTATTGTTGATGTTATTGACTGTCTAAGCAGAAAAGGCTGAAGGAGAAGTGTTGTGATTGCTTGAAGGGTTCTGAGCAGATCAATGATGGAGATGGAAAAGATTCATAGTCAGTAAGCCAACATATGTGTACGGAATTGGATCTGATATTTGCAAAGTGAGTTGTATGTTTCTCATATCAATATTACTGCTACTTTCTAACCATTATAACAGTCAAAATCCTTTTCACAGAGGTTGACCTAATAGTCATAGGTATAAATCCTTTGAACAAGGTTGCATTCTAATGGAGTGTATGTAAGTCCTATAACAAGGTACACTTTTAATAGAGTGGTTTAAATCCTTTAATCAGGTCACACTTGATAGTGTGTTTGTAACCTTTGACAAGGTTGTCTTTTCACCGAGCTCACTTTAGAAGAGTGAACATAATAGTAACATGTTACAAAGTGGTTTTTCCCAAATTGGGTTTCCACTATAAATCCCGATGTTTATACTTGTGTGAATGTTTTGGTTTGAACATTTATGTGTTTTACAAGTTAGATGCTATTGGATAAGTGGACTGCACTGTTATATGTTTCTGTTATGCAATCAGTAATGACCGAGTAGGTTTTGGTTATTAGATCTGATTTGTTGAAGAGTTTAAAGTTTGTTTTATACATATGGACCTGAGAACAACTTATTCAACCCCCCTCTCTATTGTTCTAAATCATATTAACAGATACTCCTCATGGGATATGTCAGGCCATGGATTCCAAAGAAGTACCTGTCATTAGTATAATTAAGGCCTTGCCTTACAAACTTGCAGCTTATCCTAGCAGACAACTAAGTATGAATGTACTAGTTGTTGACATACCTCCTCAATATGGAATCTTATTGTCAAGAAAATGGAGTGCAACAATGGGAGGTAGTATACTGTGTGACTTATCTTTTGCAACCTTCAAAATTTCTAGTCAAAATGTTAATTTATCCAGGGAGAACATAACTTCCCATATGATTGAGGAAGAGACAGAAAATGAAAACATGAATTGTTTCCTTGACACTATGGTTAATTCTTTTCAAGTACAAGGCCTCAAGGTTGAAGGAAAAGATGAACCTTTACTTTTGTCTGATGATAAGGAGAATTTGACATATCAAGATGGCTTATGGACCATGTACTTTGATGGTGCAAGCTCTAAGGAGGGATTTGGTGTAGGTGTGTTGTTAATTGCTCCTACTGGAAGGACATTTAAGTATTCATTTACTTTAATGTTCCCTTGTACAAAAAACACTGCAGAGTATGAGGCTCTATTAATAGGGTTAAGGTTGGTTTCAAAACACAAAATTAGAAACATAAAGTGGTTGGAGATTTAGATTTTGTGATATCTCAAGTAAGATCCAAATATGCATCAAAGAATGACATACTGAAATAATATAGAAATGCAGTTTGGGATGAGATAGAAGGTTTTGATGATTTTGGTATTGAGTGGATGGTCATAAGTCAAAACAAAATATTTGACCTGCTTGAAAAAAATTCTTTAAAACCAAAGGATATTACATTTGCTGGAATTTCCAAGATTGAGATTCAGTATAGACCATCTATACCAGACAACATTGAAAATTGGAAAGTTTTTGAAGATGATTTGGACATCTTAAGGTTCGTACATTCTGAGGCCGATCTTGAGGATAGAGAACTGAATTTTAGTGGGTATGTGGAAACTTCAGATGGTAAGCATACTATTCTAGGTAGGGAAGTCTTGCAATTAAAAATAAACAAAGTCCCAAAGGGTTTGGTTGTTCTTGAGAGAGCATTTGATAATAATGATAAGTTTTTTTAGCAAAAACTATGGATAAGCCAAAGAATCTAGAAGAAATAAATTTAGGGACAGTTGAAGCTCCAAAAAACATATATATTGGGGGAAAGCTATCTCCCAAAATAAGAAAGTCCCTGATTGATCTTCTTAAAAGATATAGGCATGTCTTTGCATGGTCTTATGATGACTTGAAAGCCTATAGACATGATTTGTTTCAACATGAGATTCCTTTGAAAGAAGGAACAAAGCCTTTCAGACAAAAGTTAAGACCTGTGAACCCTACTTTGGCACCAAAAATGAAAGAAGAATTACAAAGAATGAGTGATGCAGGGATCATTCAA
The DNA here is from genome assembly GCA_027943335.1 of Chamaecyparis obtusa. NCBI lineage: Eukaryota > Viridiplantae > Streptophyta > Pinopsida > Cupressales > Cupressaceae > Chamaecyparis > Chamaecyparis obtusa. Next base: position 1,936,982 of record BSBK01006156.1, on the reverse strand, counting down.
CCTATTAGGCATTCAACATGGGTTTCTAACTTGGTCCCAGTAAGGAATAAAAATGGAGACATTAGGCTTTGTGTTGACTTCAGGAATTTAAATATGAACTCATTAAAAGATAATTATGGGTTGCCAAATATGGAAGCCATGCTACAGAGAGTTACTAGGTCAGAGTTGATGTCTATGATGGATGGGTTTTCAGGGTATAACCAAGTTATTGTCAAGGATACTGAACAGTTCAAAATTGCATTTACTACTCCATGAGGCACATATGTGTATGTCAGAATGCCTTTTGGTTTAACAAATTCTGGGGCTACTTTTCAAAGAGCCATGGATGTGGCATTTGTAGATTTCATCAACAAGTTCCTTGTCATATATCAGGATGATCTCACAACATACTCAACAAAGGAAGATCAACATTGTGGCCATCTTAAGAAAAAAATTGTAAGAGCTCTAGAGTATGGAGTATCTTTAAACCCAAATAAATGTGTTTTTGGGTTAACATAAGGTAAGCTTTTGGGTCACATTGTATCTAAGGATGGATTTAGAATTGACCCTGAGAGGGTAATTACAATTGTCAAAGTACCATTACAAAGAAATTTCAAAGGAATTCAATCTTTCTTTGGATAGATAAACTTTGTTAGAAGATTTATTCAAAATTTTGCTGAGACTAGTGTCCCTATCTCCAAAATGTTGAAAAATGATGAAAAGATGGATTGGACTGAAGAAGCTAGAAGGGATTTCTTTGAAATTAAGCAAGTAATTAAGGATGCACCTGTGCTGAGGACACCGAATTATAATAAGCCCCTCCAAATCTTCTCTTTTTCTTCTTTTCATACTATTGTTGCAGTATTATTGCAAAAGAACTCAGAAGGTTTTGAGTAGCCCATATCCTTTTTTAGTAAATATTTGCAAGCAATAGAGTTAAAATATGATATAAATGAAAATTAGACCTATGCATTGGTTAAAGCTATTAAAAATTTTAGATGCTACTTAGTTGGAGCAACTATAGTTGCATATGTACCTAGTGTTGTTGTGAAGGACATCTTAGTACAACAGGAAGTTTCAGGAAGAAGGTGTAGATGGATCAACATGATCCAAGAATTCAACATTGACATTTGTATACACCTAAAAATGGTCATCTAGACTATTAGCCCCTTTTGCTAAAATCATCAATTGCTTATTCTTGATCAAATCCTAGTTCTATCATTTATTCGATTAATTTCTATGGGCTAACCATTTTATCCTAAAGTCTTTATTTAATTAAAAGGAGTCTCCTCCTCTTTTAATTAAATAAAAAGCCCCCCACTTTTCCTCTTATCCTAAGTTGCACAAATAAAACACTATTCTTATTTTATAAAAAGGGAAAAAAACACTTTTTGTCTCATATGGACACAAAAGTCAACTCTTATTTTCTCATTGGAGGATACTTGTGCAAATGGATTGCTCCTCTTTGATGCTCCACCATTGATTAAATATTTTGCCTCTTAATCTCCATGGTCCATTCCTTCTCATTTCTTATAAAAGGAGAGCTCTCTTCTTCATTCTAGATCCCCAACTTTTTATGCTAATGTTATGCTGCAGGTTTTCTAGGTCACTTTGGAGCTTTTTGAAGATTTGGAGCATTCTTGGCTTTTGCATCTACATGTTATCATAGTTTCATTTCTTGCATTATCATGACATTCATAGCTTCATACTTAGCTTAGTTTCCTTTATACTTTAGATTAATTCATCTAGCTTAATTAGGAGGCTTTGTAATACTTGCATATTTCCTTTCATAGCATAGCTTGCATTTTCATTTCTAGCATAGTTGCATTGCATTTGCATTTCCATTTGATTCTTGGGGATATTGGCATTCTTTCCCTTGTCTTCATTTGAATCTCCCATTGCATGGTTTACTAGCAAGGTTATTGGCTTAATAGCTCTAGCTGAGAGCATTCTTAAACACTCTTGCACTCCATGCCTAAGGAGCTATGGATCGATTTTTGAGACCTCATTCTTGAGTGTTCTTGATTGTAATGATTCATAGAAGTGCACTCTTTAGAGTACACATTTTTGGCACCCACCGTGGGGCAGAGTAGACTAGCTTTGTCCCTTCTTTTTTTACATTTTCATTAATTTTTGTCAATTTTTCGGCAAGTTTTGAGCTTAATTTTTGGTCTCTATTTTTTTTGTCTCAGACTATCATGCAATACTTCCAGAAGTATCGCGTGATAGTTCTCTATATGCGCGAGTGATACTTCACCTGTCGAAAGTATCACCTGGCTATTGCAGAGAATATCACCTGGTCTCGGGCGAAGTATCACCTGGTATAGAGCGAAGTATCACATAGACTAATATTATCACCCCAGTATACTGAGAAGTATCACGCGATAAGTCTGGTGTCTGTAATTATCACCTATACTTGGTAGTGAGCTGTTTTTGAGCTATTTTGTTTATCTTGCAAGTTTTGGGTTCTCTACTATCTTTTTGAATTTTTTTTTGAAATTTTTAGCGTTTTCAAATCCGTGCCACCCTGGAAAACAGGTACCCATTTTTGAGAAATTTTTGCAAATGGTATTGAAAATTGAAGTGTGATATATCGTTGGAAAGGTCTTTCCAAGCCTAATCCAACCATGCTAGTTTCATTCTCAGATTTTACCATTTGATTAGCTATTTTACTTATAGATTATCTGATTTTTGATGTGCTAACCATTGTGGGTTAACAAGTTGTGCTTGTAGGTGCCTCTTGCTTGAATATTTTGCCAAAAGAATGCATGTCAAAGAGGGCTACTAACGATTTTTGCAAGGCTACCCTAAGCATAAAAACCAAATCAAGTGCTTGTTTAATTGCTATCTTTATTGAGTGCGGCATATACTAGTTGTTTCATTTCATAGGCACTTAATACCTTGTTGTAGGAATTTTGAGGTGGTAGGAGAGTATGCTCTTCACCCTTGTGGTGAAACAGAAATCTTGACCCATCTTGAGATTTTGAAAGCAAGGGGGTAATTGAATCTTTGCTTGGTGTGTTTGGGAGAAAACTTTGAGATAGGGGAGTATGCTCTTCACCCTTGTGGTGACACAAAATCCTTGAATCTCATAAGTTGATCCACTCTTTGTTTAGATCTTTAGAATCCTTTAGCGGGCCTACTCTTGAGCAATCAAGAGGAATGACCCAAGTGGGGACAAGCCTTTTGCCGGCTATTCCAAATCACTATAATCTCAAGGCTATCAAGGACACAAAACCTTGGTAGACGTAGTGCTTGTCTTCGCTTGATGTGAGTACTTGTGGGATTGTGACCATGAGGAAAGTATTGAGCAAGAATGCTTAAGGTACTCTTGAGGCCGCGAGTTCTGTTACTTGTCGCAAGGTAAGGAGTCCCTTTGGGGAGCAAGAGGGGTGCTACGAATGGAAGCCCTTACTACAAACCATAGTTATAAGCCACCCTATTTTTCCGCTTAACTTCTTGGTGCAAGGATTGATCCAAGTGGAATAACTCGAATCACCGCAAGATTACTCACCATATGTGTTCCTTTGGTTGTGTCTTTAACACTTCCATGGCAAAGCCAATATCTATTATGGGCAACCACTTTGTGTGAGGAAATGGAGCATCAAGTTGTGGGCCAAGTTGTTAAGTAACGAGCCTTGACTTTCTAGGTAGTAAGTGCTAGAAGTGTTTTCATTGTGCTATACCAGTGTAAATGTTCTCAACATTCAAACATTGCGGTAGTGCTCATAGAAGTTTTCATTTTGATATCACAAGTGCTTTTCTTGGCAAGGTTGCTTTTTCTCTTACACAAGTGTTTGATGACATGTTTGATCACCTACTGTTTGCAAACTTGTCTACTTCTTAATATTATTGTGCTTGAAATCAAAAAATTGTACTTGCAACCTACAACATTTACCAAATTGCCTTTAAAACTAATTTTTTCATGTTCACTGGTCAAGAGTCACACTGCTTACCTGAAAACTATTACACAAACTTATTTTGCTGTCTCACAGTTGTCTGCAATCTGAAGCTAATTCTTGCCATTCCCAGTCTTCCTTGGTCGGTCCAGGTTGGGTCTTAGGTGCTATGACATATTTCTCAACATCAAAATGAACTTCAATGCTATCAAAATTGCATAAAATGACTCTTGCTCTTCCTTCTTCCATGTCTTCTAGTCTCCTATTTTCATCCGATCTCTTCTTCCTTCATGATTCTTCCTCTTCTTCCTAAACTCTTCATGTCTTCTTGATTCTTTTCCTCTTATTTTCTAGTCTACTTTCTTCTATTCATTTCTTTCATGCTTGATTCCTTCTCTTCTACAACCATGAATTTCAACTACCTTGTTATGGAACCTCTCTTGAAAATAGATGATCTCGAACTCATTGCTCAATTCGAAGAATTTAATTCCTCCAATAGTCTTTCTAGATATGGCAATAGTGATACGCTTAAGGAAAAAATAAAAGAAAAGATGATTGAATTAGACGCCTTTGCTAGGATCATAGACATGATCATATCAAAGTCTCCCTCTTCTAAACATTCTTCATCATCTAAGTCTTCTTATTCTTCTTCAATTTCCAAGTCTTACCATGATTCTTCTAAACATTATTCACATTCTTCATTATCCAAGTCTTCTTCCTCCATTAGGTCTTCACTTTCCTCTTCTTCACAATCTCACTCCTCTTCTACTTCTCCCAAGAGTCTTACTCCTCATTATGAGCAATATGGTAGTCCCTATGATACCTATGACACCTCTATTCCTAAGAGTCCTCCTAGTCGTAGTCTCATGCTTACTAGAAATGGGTTGCCGCATTGGATAGATCATGATGGTGATCCTTATGATTCAGATTTTGAAAGAGAGTTTGATGAGTTCTATAAACAATACCTCAATTATGACCCATATACCACTACTGAGGACTATAAAATGTACCACACTGATATGAAACATCACTACTATGAGAATCCTTCCTCTAAGAACTCTCATGCTGAAGATAAAGATTACACTCTCAAGCAAGATCATGTTAATGCTGAACCTTTGTCTTTTAATGGTTCCCTTCCATCCCCTACTTCCTCCAATAACCATACACTTCCTAAAGCTTCCGAGTCTTCCAAATCTTTCACAAATCCTTCATCCAACAAAGATCCTAATACTTTTCATGCGGTTCCCTATAGTTATCCTCAAGGGCTACCTCTTAAAGAAACTCAAGCTAGCCTTCACTTGGCTACTTTCAATAATGCTAAACCTAAAAAGCCTAAGCCTTTATGCACCACAATTCCTACTTTAGCTAGTCCTTCACTATCTTTTCCAAAGTCTTCCATGCAATTCCAACATGCTTCCTTGTCCTTAGAAGTGGCTCCATGTCAAGAGGACTCTAAAAATAAAGAAAAGAACATAAAGAAAGATCAAGATCAAGAACCCTCCATGTCATCTAATTATTTTCATGATGTCTCTAATCTGTTTCATGGTTCTTTTGATCCTCTATGCCCTTCCTCATTCATTCCACCATGTCTTAAGTCTTCTCCTAAGCAAGAGAAAGCTACTACTTACACCACTGAGCTTATTGACAATCAAAATAACCTTACTACACTTGCGCTTTCCAAAGATGATGCTTCCATTAAGGTTATTAAAAATAGTGTTGTTACTTCCAATGTTAAGCTTATTGAAGATCAAGAAGCTTCTTGTCAAGATCAAAGTCTTTCATCTTCTTATTCTACCACTCCATGTTCACTTCCACTTTCTACTCTTCCTGAGTCTTTGCAAGCTCCGAATAATCCTATCAAAGAAGTTGCTCCTATTCAAGATGTTCATGATCCTATTGAAAATCCTAATGCTCACTCTAAAGATGCTGATGTCCTTGGCTGTCATATAAATGCTAATGAATTGGTTGATTATCCTTTTGCATCTTCCACATCCATCCTTGGACTTCCTCCACCAATACCAAAGGCTTCATGTCTTCCTTCCACCTTGGGCCCTTATGTCCCTTCACTTTCCCCTCCTAACTCTCCTAATTCATTATCCATCTTGGGTCCTTACATCCCTCCATCTCCTATCTTTCCTCAAGATCAACATAGATGCATACCCTTGAATTCTTTTCATCCACTCACCTATCTAAACCAGTCATATCCTCCTTCTTTTTCCACAAGTCCCAAGTCTTTTGGAAGTAACTTGAATGTTCAATACAAGAAAAAGAAGAAATACAAGAATCCATGAAAAAAAGAAGATCACCATGTCTCCTCTAATCAACATGGAGGCATAAAGTCCAAAGAGATATCTAAGAAGAAAACTACAAGACAAGTATGGGTTCCAAAATCCATCATTAAATATATTCTCTCTAAATCATCAAAAGGAAATAAAAAGCCTAAGGCTATATGGATTCCAAAGTCTCTCTTGAAAGAGTCTAATATTGAACAAAAAGTGAAGTTGACATTCAAGCTTCCAAAAGCTTCCACTTCATCTTCCAAAAATGATCTTCAATTCTATGCGCCTGAACCGCAACCTCTGCTAAACATTCACCATATTCCTTCTCGTATTCCTTCATTCACATTTCCTCCACCCTCTCGCCACCCTTCAAGGTGTGTGTTGATGTTGATCTTGCCTTCCTTTCCATCTACCCTTTCACAATCCTTCCATTCATTATCCTTCTACCTTCTATCCTTTTTCCTCATTTTCCTATTCCTCCTATCTTCCAACCTCACTCGCTTTACATAAAACCTTATCCTCCATTTTTCTCTTCCATCTTCCTTTCCTTATCAGCATCTTTGAGCACATCATTTTGAATCCTTGGCATATCATGGTTTATCCTTTCAAGGAGCATTATCTAAAATGCTTGCCTTCTTCCAAAAAAGGAAAAATTCAAAAAAATTAAAAAATTGAAAAATTGAAAAAAAGAAAACAATTTTTTTTTTTTGAAAATGTGCCTTGGTGAAAACCTGGAAATAGGTACCTTGGTAGCAAAAGTAAAGAGAAATAAATTCATCCTATGGTGAAAACCACTCCCTTGTGGCACCTTGGATAAGTACCATGATGAAAACCTGGCAATCAGGCATCATGCGTAGTTCTTCTACATATTTCATCCATTCCGTCTTCTCTCTTTGATCTTGGCAATGTTGACCTATACACGAACATTTGGCTATCTTGTGAGCTATCTTATGATGATCTTGCTTTCATTCCATTCATGTTTAGCCTTCATTTTCCTCCATTCATTCTAGCATTTCGCTATCCTTTTCCCGTTTGGTCTTGATCTAATAAAAAAAGAGTAAAACACGATGCTATGAAGCCTCTTGACATGTCTACTCCTTTGGACTGCATCCTTTTCTTCTTTTGCATTACGCTTTTGTGACTTATCCTATGTTGGCCTTTCATTTCTTATCCAAATGTGCTTTGCATGACAATTTTTCCCTAGTTTGGGTACTCTTAAGGAGTTTGCCTTTGAAGATTTCTTCCCTTCATTCTCCTTCATTCTCTTGTCTTCCACTCTTCCACCAGCTTGCTAATCCCTCTTGTCCTCCACCTTCCTAGACATTGGGACTACACGATGTGATCTTGCTTGGGAGTTTGATGCCCATTTTATCTAGGGGCATCCTTTGCACATATTTTATTGATCCTGAAAAAATTCCAAAAAAAATTCATATATGATGCTGAAAAAATCCTAAAAAGCATATAATGTCCTGAAAAAATGAGCATCTTAGTGAAAATATGGTAATAGACGCTTTGATGTATGTCCAAAAAAATTATATATTTAAAAAATACCAAAAAAATTAAAAAAATCAAAATCCCCAAAAATAGTCACACTTACCCCAACTGTGTTTTTCAACACTTCCCTAGCATCAAGTGTTTCTTAACACTTATCAGATATCCTACTCGTAGTCTCAAATGATGCAATATTTTTCACTGGCAGATGTGATACTCAAAGTTTGACTCTATGACCTACACACACGCACTTAAACACTTGCCTCGCTGAGACTTGTTTGACTTTATTTTTTTATGTGCTATCTATGATGATTTTTTTGATGAGTGTTCTTTCCCTAAGAAGTTTTTGATGATGCATAGCTAGAAGACTGAGGGCATGATGACATGTTTTATTGCTTTTTCTGCTTGTGGGTATATTTTGTTTGTCCTAACTGTCATTAGCATTTATGCTTGTTCCACTTGACATTAGGGTCTACAAGGTGTTATCCTTGACTATTTTTGCAAGTGCATGCTTATAGTCATCTTGACTTCCTTGTGTCTTGATGCGAGTATAATCTTGCTATATCAAACTTAGGGAACCTCACTGCACTAGTCATCTTGACCTCTATGTCTTTGATGCCTAGGTGAGATTTCCACATACCTATCTGATATAGATCATATTCAAATTCACATAGTTATGCTAGTGTGTATTGTATGATCTTGCGACGCTACCAATAATGCTCGATGATGAAAATTAGAGTCTAAAAGCTTTGTAACCTTGCAAGTAAACCACTTTTCATAGTAGCTTGCATTTTTAGGTTCATGTTAGTTATTTTTGCATCTTGCATATGGAGAGAGCTCTCCTTTATCTTTTATGGACTTGTTAGTCAAACTGCGCTCACCTTTCGCTTCTTCCTAATCATGTCTTTCGCTTCTTGTCTTTCATATCACATCATTTTTTATTTATTTTAGGATCGAAACCGAAATCTGAGTTCACCTTGATCGTCAAATCACATTTCTCCTTCTTCCACATAGTTGGTTGACCATTTGAGGCCTGATCCTTCGATCTTCACTGGGGCATCTTCATTTCTTCATCCCCATCTCTCTCACCCTTCTAGTCTTTCATTCATTTAATTCATCTCTCTCTAAGGTCTTGACTGGGGCATATCTTCACTACTTGATGGTTATTCTATCATCTTTCATCTTCAATTATGATTTCTAGTGATTTGATCACGTTGCTCTTACTTCTGCCTTCCCTCTACCTAATTTCACTTTCGATCCCGAGGGGGCAAACACATCATATCCTATTGGCTATTCTCTAGAGAATATGCTTGACCATTCCATTTTCTCTAATTGATCTATCTTTGTGCTTGACATGTTAGTTCTTGTCTCAAATTCTGATACTATCCATCTCTTTCCTAAGTGTTCAGTACTGTCGCTATCAAGTTGACCATGCAGGATTTTCTATTTCTCTGCACTTCATTCTTTGGAGTCAGACCGCTATCTATTGCTTTCTCAGTTGATCTATTCTTTGACTTAATGTGTTCCTAGATCGATCTCACATTATTCAAAGAGGGGCAAATGTATACACCTAAAAATGGTCATCTAGACTATTAGCCCCTTTTGCTAAAATCATCAATTGCTTATTCTTGATCAAATCCTAGTTCTATCATTTATTCGATTAATTTCTATGGGCTAACCATTTTATCCTAAAGTCTTTATTTAATTAAAAGGAGTCTCCTCCTCTTTTAATTAAATAAAAATCCCCCCACTTTTCCTCTTATCCTAAGTTGCACAAATAAAACACTATTCTTATTTTATAAAAAAGGAAAAAACACTTTTTTGTCTCATATGGACACAAAAGTCAACTCTTATTTTCTCATTGGAGGATACTTGTGCACATGGATTGCTCCTCTTTGATGCTCCACCATTGATTAAATATTTTGCCTCTTAATCTCCATGGTCCATTCCTTCTCATTTCTTATAAAAGGAGAGCTCTCTTCTTCATTCTAGATCCCCAACTTTTTATGCTAATGTTATGCTACAGGTTTTCTAGGTCACTTTGGAGCTTTTTGAAGATTTGGAGCATTCTTGGCTTTTGCATCTACATGTTATCATAGTTTCATTTCTTGCATTATCATGACATTCATAACTTCATACTTAGCTTAGTTTCCTTTATGCTTTAGATTAATTCATCTAGCTTAATTAGGAGGCTTTGTAATACTTGCATATTTCCTTTCATAGCATAGCTTGCATTTCCATTTCTAGCATAGTTACATTGCATTTGCATTTCTAATTGATTCTTGGGGATATTGGCATTCTTGCCCTTGTCTTCATTTGAATCTCCCATTGCATGGTTTACTAGCAAGGTTATTGGCTTAATAGCTCTAGCTGAGAGCATTCTTAAACACCCTTGCACTTCATGCCTAGGGAGCTATGGATCAATTTTTGAGACCTCATTCTTGAGTGTTCTTGATTGTAATGATTCATAGAAGTGCACTATATAGAGTACACAACATTCAGATCACTAAACTAGTAAGAGGACTAGGATTAGCTAAACTCATGGCCTAAAGCAATTTAGATGCTAATCATATAAATATTCTCAAAGAAGAACAAAGGCCATATATATGTGATTTAGATTGTTGTGATTGGTATAAATATATTGTTGGATACTTGTAGAAAATGTTTCTTCCTCCTGAAATGGATGACAATAAAAAGAGGATTGTCAAACTACATGCTATAAGGTATGCAATTTTCAAGGGTGAATTATGGTGGAGAAGCAACGAAGGTGTTTTTCTCAAATGTGTTGATCACAAAAAGGCTGAACACTTGTTACAAGAAATCCATGAAGGTGTGTGTGGAGGCCATTACACGACTAAGACAACTACACATAAGATATTGAGGTCTAGTTTCTGGTGGCCCAAATTTTTTAAAGATGCACATTTTTTTATCAAGAAATGTGATGCTTGTCAGAGGTTCACAGGAAAATTAAAATTCAGTGGTAATTTTCCTTTAAAACCTGTTACAGTTATGGCCCCTTTTCAGAAGTGGGGTATGAAATTTATTGGAGAAATCTAAAACAAATCAAGTGGGGGTCATTCATGGATCCTAGTGGCCACAAATTATTTGAATAAATGGGTGGAAACACTTCCCACTAAAAGGGCCACTAGTAAGCTGGTAACTAATTTTATGATGCAGAACATCTTGACCAAGTTTAAATGTCCTGAGATAATAGTATTTGATAATGCAATGTGTTTCAGGTCTAAAGAGTTTGGTGATTTTTGTCAGCAATATGGGATTCAAGTCTCATATTCATCCCCTTATCACCCCCAAGGTAATGGTTAGGCTAAATCAAGTAACAAGAGCTTGATAATTTTTAAAAAAAGAGTTCTTGATAAAAACAAGAAATCATGGGATTCCATGTTGCAGCTGGCTCTATGGGCTGATAGAGTGATAGTAAAAAAGGCAATTGGTTGTGCTCCTTTTGATTTAGTATATGGAATTCATACCACATTACCACAAAACAATCTACTGCAGATGTATAAGTTCATCCAAATATATGATGATGATTTGGATAATGAGATGAGGATCAGATTGGAGGATCTGATATAGTTGGATGAATCAAGAAGAGAGGCTCATGATAAGAATATCAACTTGCAGTTACAATATAAGAGCCAGTATGACAAAAAGATCATAGTCAGAAGTTTTTATATTAATGATCTGGTCCTAATGTGGAATGCCAGGTTAGAAGATAGGGGTAAGCATAGTAAATTTGACCCAATATAGTTGGGACCCTATCTCATTGATGCAAAATGGGGATCTGATTCCTATATCTTGAAGGATTTGGCTGGAAATATTTTATAATTGCTAGTTCATGGACAATTTATGAAGTTGTACTTTTCATAAGGTACTCTCTTTATCCATGAACAATAGGTTAGTTTTCCCTTTCGGTTGTGTGTTTCTTTCCTCCTTTCCTATTTTAGTTTTGCTATTCTTTTGAGTAAGTTCCTTGTAAGTTTTTGTCCAGTGGGTGGTCTGCTTCCTCCAGTAATTATAAGTTCTTGCATGGGCACAAGTTACCCATCATCCCCAAATAGAGCCACTGTTAGCCCATTTTCCTGTAAAATACAAAATCCAATGAAAATGGTCTTCATCCTTGAAACCCTAAGAATATTGCCATGTCCTACTGCAAACTTGTTTTGACCAGCAAAGAAGATGTATGATGTTTTGTGGCTTGTGATCTTAGCCAGGGATAGTTCAAGGTGTATGCAAGCTCTAGTAAAGATCACATGTCATTTGGTGCTAAAACCAATGAGATATTGTAGTTTGAAAGTGTATAAAAAATAGGGTTTATC
>BSBK01006156.1:1917500-1920000 GCA_027943335.1 Chamaecyparis obtusa | reverse complement strand
AAATATTTCAACAATCAAGATAGTATCATTAGTATCTCCTTTCATATACAGATTGTTGTTCTCACTAGTAGAAACAAAACCAATACTTAACAAATAAGTATGTAGCCTTTCATACCAGGCTCTAGGTGCTTGATTTAAACCATATAAAGCTTTATGTAGTCTAAATACCATATCTTTCTTGTCTGGATCAACAAACCCTTCTGGTTGTTCGATGTAGACCTCCTCTTCTAGTATCCCATTCAGAAATGCAGACTTAACATCCATTTGATAAACTTTAAACTTCTTATGTGTTGCATATGCAAGTAACATTCTGAATCCTAGTATAGAAATAGGTGCAAAAGTCTCACCATAATCTATGCCTTCCTCCTGTGCATAACCATTGCATACAAGTCTAGCCTTGTTTCTTGTAACCTCTCCATTTTCATTCAGCTTATTTCTAAAAATCCATTTAATACCAATAACATTATTATCTTTAGGCCTAGGTACTAAAGTCCATGTCTTGTTTTTCTCTATTTGTTCTATCTCTTCATTCATTGCATTTACCCATTCTTCATTATCCAATGCAACCTTAACATTTTTCGGTTCAAACTCACAAACAAAGCATGTACCTTGTCTCAACTTACTTCTTGTCATCATGCCAACTTACTTGTCGCCAATGATTTGGTTCTCAGGATGACATCTTCTGACAAATCTAGCTAGTACTTGATCTCTTCTTTGTTGTTTATCCCATTCAGGTTCATGTGCTTGCTCAGTAGGTCCTTCCTGATCGTCAGTTTCTCTATGTTGTTCCTCGGTGTTGTTTTCCTGATGACCGGTTGTTACAGTCTACGGCTTCGGTAGGTACTCTGGTTGTTCAATGTAAGTGAATCTACTATAATCTTTTGGCTCCCTAGTGCTTTCTTCACTATTCTTAGTATCAAATTAATCAACCCTGACATTAGTACTTTCAATCATTTTATTAGTAACTTTATTCAGACACTTATAGGCTTTGCTTTTAGTGGAATATCCAAGAAATATCCCTTCATCCCCTTTTGATTCAAAATTTCCATTTCTTTCATCTTTAAGAATAAAACATTTGTTAACAAAAATTATGAAGTAACTTATAGTTGGTTTGTGACCAAACTATAGCTCGTAGGGTGTTTTGTTTGTGTCCTTTAATTATACTCGGTTTAGCACATAGACAGCTGTGCTAACTGCTTCTCTCCAGTATGTCTGAGCAAAATTATTTTGCAAAATTAGTGTCCTTGCATAATCAACAATTGATCTATTCCTCCTTTCAGCAATCCCATTCTGCTGAGGTGTTCTCGGTGTAGAAACCTGTCTTTTTATACCATGCTCATTACAATAGTTAGTAAATTCATCAAAAATAAATTCACCACCTTTGTCAGATCTCAAGCATTTCAGTTCCTTACCAGTTTCTTTCTCTACCTTTTCTTTATACCATTTAAACATCTTAAATGCCTCTGATTTCTCTTTTAAAAACATCACAGTCATTAATCTAGTGTAATCATCAACAAACAGAATGAAGTATCTATCTCCATAATAGCTGTGTGTTCTCATGGGACCACATAGGTCAGTGTGAACTAGCTCCAAAATTCTCTTTGTTGAATAGTCTTTGCTCTTAAAACTAGATTTTGTCATTTTACCTTTTTGACATTCATGACACATAACATGATCCGACTTTGCTAGGCTAGGCAGATCTCTAACCTTTTTCTTTCTACTTATTTTAATCATGTTATCAAAGTTTACATGACATAACCTTTTATGCCACAAACATGCATCCTCATTTTGCATTATTAAACATGAATACTTATCATTATCAAGATAAAACAAGTTACCTTTCATTTGTGCTCCTGTTCCAACAAGTTTTCCTCCATCATCAAATATCTTAACCTTTTTGCTCTCAAAAGCTACTCGATGATCTGAGTTGTTAAGTTGTGCCACACTTAGAAAATTGTAATTTAGTCCTTCTACCCAATAAGCATTATCACTTTTGATTTTATCATTTATTAGTAAAGATCCCTTTCCTCTAACCATACAAGGTGTATCATTACCCATTTTTACAGATCATCCATTATATTGCTCAAGATGATCAAATTTTTCTTCATCACCAGTCATGTGATGGGTACAACCACTATCAATGATCCATGTATCATTTTTATTAACCTTAGAAATCAGTGTTGTCTTTACATACTTTTCTTCTTCCTCAGAATCATCCTTCATAGCAACAAATACTACTTCTACATCATCATCTAAATCAGTATTAGTATCATTCTCTTCAGCAATGTAACATACCTTTTTACCTTTGTCATTATTGTCTCAGTTGTCTTTGTTGTAGTGTCGGTAACTTCTGTTGTTTCTCCTCTCATAGCTTCCTTCACCAGATCAGTCCTTGTTTCTATCATCTTCTTTCCTAGTTGGGCATCTAGCAGCAATATGACCAACTTCTTTGTAGTTAAAACATGCTAAAGGTAATTTACCCCTATATCTACATTTACCT
>BSBK01006156.1:1835000-1910000 GCA_027943335.1 Chamaecyparis obtusa | reverse complement strand
AAGATGACATTATATTGAGACTAATAGGCTCATTTTATTCCTTACCAAATATCAATAGTTATCCTAGATGAACCTAAATTTAATAAAACCAATCTACTTAGGATGAATGATTTGTGGGAGAAAGTGATATATTTTTAGGGCCAAGGATTTGGCAATAATCTTGAATGAAACATTGAGAAGAGTAATTGGCCACTAGTTGTAAATGTTCTCAAGGTTCCTAAGATTAAGTATGAATTTAATATTACCTTTGTTAATTAATTATCTTAGAAACTAATTATGAAAAACCTCAAGGTAGACTTTATGTAAGTCCTATCCCACACATGACTAAAGTGATTTATAGAATTCATAAGGGAAGGAATCACATGGGCAAGAGACTTGCCATTTACAATGAATCTAACAAATCCATTAAGGTAGACAAACACTTGAAGAGTAATTGGTATCTCAAAGATAAATTTTTGACCTTCCTTAATTCTTTTAATATCTAGTGAGGAATGACAAGAACATAGAGCTAGAAATAACTCTTTAGAAGCTCAATCACCCACCTTAAACAAGTGGAGCCTAATTTTGATGTGGCCCCCTTGAGAAGTATGGATATCTATAATCTACTTCCGGTGGAAAAAATGAGCTACCCTAGCTTGCAAGCTAGGAGAGAAGGGATTAGTGGCAAGAGCCTTCATGGAATGGTGGAGATCCGAGGTGGTAGAAAATTGATATAATTTTCATTGAGGATTAATATCAATTGCAATCATATTTATTTTTATTATATATTTTTAATAATTCAATTTGATTATCAATTCATTTATTTGTAAACTAAATTTTATAATTTGTGTACATTATTGACATTAGTTATGTGATTTACAAAATAATTTCAAATTTAAATGTTGAAGTCATTTATTCTCCCTCTATTTAACCATTATGTACTTACTTAAAATGTGAAACATTTTACTTACATCTTTGGAGTTGAATTTAAGGACTAGTTTTTACACTTCAAGAATCTAAAGTGCATTAAGAATATTTTTTGCATACATCAAGAAAGATCAAATTATTTTCATCTAGTGTCAACATCTCCATCAATTTTCTCAGGTATATTTCATGATTACTTGCTTGAACCTTTCTACTAAGTTATTAAATCAACATCCTTAAGGGCTTTGATCAAAGGGAGACATATTCCCAACCATTAAAAAGCTCTCAACCATATAACCAAATATTGATGCAATATCAAACAATCAAGATGAGAAACTTTGAAAAATGAGATTCAAAGAAATTCAAATTGATAGTCTCATGTTATCTAGGTGAGTTGAGGTTCATTTTCATGTTGGGAACAAATATATAATATATGAATCTAATCCAATTTGTTTCTACAACTCACATACTTCACCCATCAATGTACGAGAATGAGCCAATTCATATTAAATTAGTCTACTTTAAATGTATCCAAGAAGATGCAATTCAAAATTATGATCAAAATAATAGATGCTTATTTATTGACCATTAAAATCAGTTTAGTTTTATTTCTTTCATTTTTTTATTTTTTCTATTTTGTATTGCATGATACGTCACAACTTGAAATTAAGTTGAGTGTATTGTTTATATTCATGAAACTTAATTTTAGTGTTATAAATTATTATTATTTTATGTTTTTTAGAAACTCAACATTTGAGCCCCTCTTAGTGTAATACCCCAAAAATGGGCTATAGGTTCATTGACCTCCTATATCGACATATCGGACGAAATCAACATCAAAGTCCTAACCTAAGGCACATCTGAACATCATCGAATCCTAATTGATTATCCTAAATTCTGCATCGAGGAATATTCCTTATTCATATTTATCCTAATTATCTTTAATTTAATGATTATCTAGTGATAAATCCTATTTATCCTAAAGTTTGATTAATTGAATATTCTAAATATTTAATTAGATTTAATACTGCCACTTAATTATTTAATTGGATTTAATTATATTTATTCCTAAATTGCATTATTTCATTTTGACAATAAATAAAAAATCCTATGACTAATTGATTAAATTCTTATTTAATTAATTAATGTCAATTGTCAAATTTAATAATATAGTTTTTGAATAAAAGTTTGATTTAATAATTGATTAACCCATAAATCAATTATTTTATTTTAAAATCAGTTAAGTTGATGATAAATCACTTTATTTATTTAATTAATTCATAATTAATTATGCACATCCCAAAAAATAGTTAAGCTTTAAATCAGAAAATCAATTCAAGTTGTTTTAAAAATAAACTCAACTCTCTTTTGAGTTGAAAACTGATCTCAACTTCTGATTTAAATCAAAAAGCTGATTTGCATGATTTTGTGAGTTAATCTATCTCTAAATTCTTGATAACTCAAAAATCAACTTGAGTTTATCAAGAGTGATTTATGGCTTTTTCCATGCACCTCCAAAGTCTTGGATTTCTATAAATTAAGGCCTCAGCTCTTCATTTTGGATCCATCCACGAATTGCATCCTCACGCTGGCGAATTGGTGATCGAAGAATCCATCTTTGTGAATCAAAGCGGTTGTGAGATTTTCATTGTTTAGAGAATCCATATCATTTAGCATATCATTGTTGGATTAATTGCATGTCATATCAGTTTCTCATATAGAATAGATTCATATCAGTTTATCTCATCTTATTGCATAGAAAATCCAAAAATATAGATTAATTTGCATCCATCTCATATCTAGATTCCACATTCAAATCCTCCATTTAGGTGTCATCAAGATCACTGATCTCAGTCCAATCTGAGAATATCATACTCGCACCTACTAGAAGGCAGTAAATCACCTGGTTAGATTAGTTTCCATTTCACTACACGATTTTGATTTCTACTAACCTCTAATGTTTTACTGAAGTGTTGTGCCTATAGCTAGGTACAAAATTCACACACACATTTTTGGTGCCCACCATGGGGCCTTGAAATGGGTTTCCATTCAATTTCTATCAATTTATATCATCTTCTTGTCATTTTTTGTTCCAAGCTGTGATTTTTAATTTCCGTCCGTACAATTTTCATACGAGTTTTGTTAGAAACTCATATCAAGAGGTACCCACTATCGTACGATAGTTGATTTGATCGAGGATCGTACCATCAGAAACACAGTGTCATTTGGAAGCTCTGTTGTCATATGATCTTATACCCATTGTTGTACGAGTTTATGGATTGTTGTTTGGTACGTGACCCACTATCGTATGAGTTTCAGTGCCAGGTTTCAATTGTCATTTCACTTTTTTAGCTAGTTTTCTAGATTTGATTTCCAGATTTGGATGGACAGCTAACATTAACAATTAAAATTTGCTGTTTCTAATTGATTTCTACTGATTTTGATTGGGAAAAATGTGAGGGTTGCTAAAAATAGGTAAAAATCTACTAAGTGCATTGTGAGGAATTCAGGTAATCTTCTCAGCTGATAACATTTCAATTTGGATTAAAAAGAACTCTTGCGTGTCAAGCTTGTGTGACCTTTATTGCTTTCATATCACAGATTTCATTTTGGGCTATAAGAACGAACATAGATTTTCTTTTCAACATCTTTGTTACACATAGTAAATAGGCCCTATGAACACTATTTATATTTCTTGAGAGAGTGGGTTTCCAGCGAAACTCTTCTCAATGAAGGAACCCTTGTAGGTAGGGAGGTTATTGAGAGCATCTCACGTTCTACTAGATTTGTGTGTCTTCAGCTTTTGATTGATACATTTTCTTTCCAGAGAGGTTGATAGATCATAAGTGGTTGACATCATAGATCTTTGTGAGATAATCTTGGTCTTAGTGTGTTAGATTAATCTGTCTGCTTTGTTTGGGTTAAAAGTGAAAAGGCTAGAGGACTTTGCTCTACTCCCTTTTTGGGTAGTATCAGAAACTCAGATCCTTGAATCTGGAACCAGTCTCCATGTGGTATCTTTTGTGAGTCACCTTTAGAGAGGGTTAACCATAGTGGACATTCCCTTAATTAGGTTAACCACATTGATGGAACCTCAAGTGGTAATAGCCATTTTCACCATGGTAGCAGCAGCCGCTATATAAATGTCCTTGTGGAGGAAATCTTCATAGGTGTGGTCTCTTGTTGGGCTGTCAGATCTCCCTAGTAGCTTCTGATTGATTAATTTATCAGACTGTGTCAAAACTCTGGTGCACCTGGATTGGAGTTCACCCTCTTGAGATCACAAAAGTTGCAGAGTCAGACCATTACTACAAACCCTAGTGAGGCCAAATTTTCATTTTCTAGGAATATGGGCATTATTGCAAAACTTTTTGGAACATACACTATTAGCACTCCTAGGGATTAGCACATTTAGTCACTTGGTTGTTCATGCATAGGGTTGCTTTGTCCCCTATTCATTTTTTTCAGACGTGCTTGAAATCACTTGCTTGTTGTTTTGCATGCTTGTTTATCTATCTGGTTACTAAGAACGAATCAATCGAGTACTATTTTCAAATCTGGACAGATAATTTTGTGAACAATTTGAAACTAAAAACTTGAAAATTACAAAATCTGATGTCAAACACCTTTCTGGAGTCAAAAGTCATCTTGTAAAGTTAGAAAGTCATACGAATTTTGGCTATTGTCATTTCGGAACCCCCAGATTGTCATATGGTAGTGGGTATATTGTCGTATGAGTTTTGCTACTAGTCAATTAAAAAAAAGTCAAAACCCTGTTATCATCTATCGTGCGAGTTTTGCAACTATCATACAAGTTTGTTAATTGTCGTTTCATAGCCTATCCACTGTCGTACGAGCTTGCAGAGAGTCGTTTGAGAAATTTTGGAAAATTGCCAAAAAGTTGTCAAAACTGTCAGAGACCCAGCTTTTATAGCCTATTTCTAGAATCTGTCAAATAAATCATTGTGTTAGGAACATAGCAACAACTATTGAGAATTCAATAATTTTCCTAAAGTGGCCTTTTGAATTTGATTTAGCCTTTTGTTTAATTGATTTGAGTCTTTTTCATCTTGTGTCAAAACCTTGTCATAACTATCAATCTTCAATCCATCTTCAAAATGGCTAAGTGTTGTGAACTCATGTCCGCTATATTTTGGGCATCTACCCATACATCCAAGGAAAAATATCCTTCATTTACATCTAATCTAAGCTTCAATCAATCAAACTTTGACAAGGTTGCATCATTTGATCTTCTTGAATTAGATCTTTCTTCAGTTGTCTTCATCGTATTCTTTTGTTTCACCCAAGGTTAATGGTGGAAACTAGAGCTTCCTCTCACAAGAAATATGGAGAAGCATCCCATACCTTACCTATAATCACTTTCTAGGGTCCAACTCTTGAGAAACTCTACAATTCTGGTCTTTACGAAGACGACGGTCTTGGCAACTTTCGATTAAAAATTGGTTACATATCCCCTCCATCAACTCACGAAGGTAATCAAAAAAATCCTCCTTGATCTATCCTAGGGAGTCCTAAAACTCCTAACATGTCTCAAGCAAGGACAAACCATGGCTCTCAAAGAGCTCAATCTCAACATGGTGCAAATCAGGAACCCACACCTGAAGAAATTGCTCGGTATCAAAATTACAATGACTTCAAAAGAATGATGAAGCATTTCTTGAAAGAGGATAGAGAAACATAATTTTTACAATTAGCTCATCAAGGAGCTAAACTTCCTCCCAATTTTAATGTGGAAGATATCATTACACATGAGGAAGAAACTCTTATTTTGGCTATGATGAAACAAATGCACGCCATGCAAGTAAAACTTAACAAAATGGAAAAAGAATAAGAACCTAAGGAGTTCTCCATGGAGGCCCTATGTCCTTTTCCATTCGATAAAGACTTGTATATGCCACCATTCCCTAAGAGGGTGGAAATGATGAAATATGATAAGCATGATGGAAACTATGATCCTCAAGATCATGTTAGAGAATTTTGTACTCAATCTATGGAGTTCATGCACGAACTGACCCATCTGATGCATCTTTTCCCTTGATCTCTGGGAGGGGCAGCCATTCATTGGTTCTCTAGGATGTCTCCTACAATCAAAACCTTTGAGGAGTTAATCAAATTGTTCTATCAACAATACTCCTACAACATCCAACATCCAGTCACCATGATTGATATTTGCAATCTCAAACAATATCCAGGGGAACCATTCCTGACATTTCTCAAAAGATGGAGAAAGAAATTCTCTCTATATGCTAGGCCTATTCCAGAAACTGAGAAGCTAAAAATCTTCATCAACAATCTTGTTCCAGAAATCAACTACCCTTTACAAATGTAAAATCATACATCTTTTGACAAGATGGTAGATAATGCAATCAAAATTGAAAAAGTACTTGTGAAAAAAGGAGACATCACACTTCAAAAGGACAAGTATGAATCTAGTTCTAAGGATAAGAACAAAAATTGGAACAAGAATAAGGGCATTGTCACAGATGGCATTTTTGATAATCTCCATGCCCCATCTAAGGCACCTACTTTCAATCTAACCATTGGTACTCAAACCATCAAAGCTTCAGAACAAAAGGTGTCTGAATCATCTCAAAAGAAGCCAGAATACAAATCTTGGTCCGCTGATAATAAATGAAAGTTCACTCCTCCTGGAGAATCTTTGGAATTAGCTATGAGAACTTTGCTAGATAATAACATCATCTCTTTTCCTGAGATCTGACAATTTGATCCTAATCCTAAGCCAAAATGGTGGAGAGAGAATGGATTCTGTGATTTCCATTGGGGTAAAGGTCACAAAACTAATAACTGCTTGTGCTTGAAGCATACCATTCAAGACAAGATTGATAGTGGAGAAATCATGATTGATAATCCTAAAAGCAATAATGATCACACAACATTCACTAAACCATTTCCAAAGCATAGACAAGGAGATTCATCTTCTTAGCCTAATGTGGGTGCCAAGGTCAATTATGCCTATCTTGGAAATAATACTGTTATCAATATGGTTGAACCAAGCCTATCTGAGCATTGCAATGTCATCACAATTGTAAGAAGAGATAGAGAAAATTAATCAACTAACGTAGTTACTCGATCACAAGCTCAGACACACCTACAAGGACAAATCCCAGATCAATCAAATGTCCCTAAGGTGCCTTTCAATTTGTCTTCCGCTTCTAAATAGAGGGAAACATCTAAATCTTCAAATCCTAAGGACATGAGGCCTACTTCATATAGTATCATTCAACAACTCCAACATACTAATGCTAAAATATGCATGTTTGAGTTGCTTCGGATATCTCCAGCTCATAGAGCCATTCTAGACAAAGCTCTGCTCAAATCCAATGTTCCTAATAACCTTGATTTAGACAGATTCCAGGCTATGGTTGGTCATCTTATGTCTCCATAGTATATCTCCTTTTCAGAGGATGATGATAACTCCTCAAGTCATCCTCATAACCAGCCCTTGCATATTGAAGTCTTGATCCAAAACCGTTGTGTCAAATGTGTGTTGATAGATGGGGGCACTGGTCTGAATATTTGTTCTTACAGCTTGATCACACAATTGGGATTTTCAGAAACAACCATTGATCCTAGAAAAAAAATAACTATCAAAGCATATGATGAAGAAGAAAGATCCTCCAGGGGAATAATTGTCTTGCCTATCAGAATAGGTCCTGTCATCAGAGATACTATATGTCAAGTTCTTGATATACCTTTGGCTTACAACATCCTTCTAGGAAGACCCTGGATACATGAGATGAGAGCTATTCCTTCCACATACCATCAGTGCTTGAAATTTCCTTGTGATGGAGTAGAGGTAACCATTCCAGCTGATGTGTCAACAACTTGCAATGCATTGAAGGCAAATGCGGATAAAATTGTTCCTAATAACAGAGAATCTTCCACTAAGCAAACAGATGTAGCATCCACCTCTAAGATGGAAGACATTGCAAAAGAGGTCAATATCAATGAAAATGGTATGGGAGAATATACTATAGAGCCAGTCTTGTCTTTGACATCTCTCCCTATCTCGCCTAAGTCTTATGGGCAAGCTCAAAAATAGTTCAAACCAAAATCTAAGGAACCTCTTGAGGCATATAAAGCAAACTTTGTTACAGAGAAAGTACCTAAGCAAGAATTTGAAGAGGATGAAGCTATGCTTGCATGGCTTTACAAGGATGAACTTGAATCCCAAGTTGCTCCACCTAGTGACTCTAAAGTATCGAAGGTTCCTTCTAAGTCATATGGCCCCAGGGATAAACTGATAGCTAAGATGGGATATAAAGGAAAAGGACCTCTAGGCCTATAGGGTAAAGGTCTTTTGTCACCTCTTGAACATCGTGGTCATGCCAACAAGAATACAATAGGTCTAGGATACACAAAGAAGCCTTTCTATCTTAGCAAGAACTCCCCACATATTCTAGAATAAATTGAGTCTTCCGTAGCAAATCAACTAAAGAAGGAAATAACTGAACAATCTAATAGTGATGCTTTAGACACCACTAATGAGCTCATTCCTTATGAGCATTTTCCTAAAGAAATAAAAGACCTCCTTGATGCTGAAGATGATCCAATCAAAAGAATTAATGTAGTAGAAACATGAACCTACTATAAAGCAAGCGATAGTTGCACCACAAGAACCAGTTGATCTCAAAGACAATCAAATAGATAAAGAGGAAGGTGGTAGTTATTCTAAGACAGATTCTCATGAGTACGAATTCAAATCAGAATATGAGGGTAACCCTTCTTGGGGTATTCATCCCGACTTTACTCATGTTCTTAGATTTCCTAGAGGCATAGATGAAGAATCTGATGACTATGAATGGGGAGCCATTCCAGAAGAAGATGAGCTTATTACAAAGAAATATGTTGATGTTATTCACCAATATGCACCTAAACCCAATGTAAGTCTAGAGTGAAATGATGAACTTATCAAGTCTGATCCACCGATGGATGAAGTGGATTATCACAATGACATTGAGTCTATTCATGAATTGAATGTCTTAAGTTGTAATATCACCTTTGAATTCAAACGTCAGGTTAGGACCAATGATGACAGATCCATATCCATAAATACTCTTTCCCAATCTTTCACCACTTTGACTATCCAACATCCTGAACTTCTTGATCAAACCTCCACAAACCTGAGCCATGGTATTTATACCCTCCTGAATGACTACACCCTTTCTTGCTACCTCAATGTAGTTGAGCCTATGAGGAATTCCATCAATGAACTGAGTGTTAGCATGATGAAGTCAGACATCAAGTATCTTAGTAAAAAAAAATAAGAATAAAAATAAAAAGAAAAGGAGTTCTGAGGGTGAAAACCACTTTGCGGCAGTCTCAAAACCTACAAAAGTAAAAATAAAAGATGTATCTGAGGGTGAAAACCTCTTTGAGGTGCCTAAGGATGAGATATTTGATGTCCTTCTAAGTCATTTATAGGACAGATCTCCAGTTCTAATTGAGCCCACTCAATCTATCAACTTGGGAACATCAGAGGAACCACAGTTGATCCATGTAGCACAATCTTTATCAGAGGAAGAAAAGCAAAAATTTACAACATTCCTAACAAAGAAGAAGATCAACTTTGCATGGAAATACTCAGATATGCCAGGGTTGGATCCTGATCTTATAATGCACCATTTATCTATAGCTCCCAGAGTAAAACCAGTTAAACAAAAATTAAGAAAGATGCATCCTCATGTTGCACTCTTGGTAAAAGATGAATTAGAGAAGCTCCTAAAAGCTGGAATCATCCGAGTTATTGATTATGCGGAATGGATCTCTAATATTGTACCTCTTTCTAAACTAGACAAATCAATAAGAGTGTGCACAAATTTTAGAGATGTAAATAGAGCATGCCCTAAGGATGATTTTCCACTACCTAACATTGATATGATAGTGGACATGACTATGGGCTTTGAGATGTATTCTTTAATGGATGGTTTTTCTAGATATAATCAAATAAAAATTGCTCTAGAGGATCAAGAGAAAACTGCTTTTACATGTGCATGGGGTACCTTCTGCTGGAATGTCATGCCATTTGGGCTCAAGAATGCCGGTGCTACATATCAGAGAGCTATGACTTCTATTTTTCATGACATGATGCATAGGACTATGGAGGATTATGTTGATGATACTTTAGCAAAATCTATGATTAGAACTAAACATCTAAATGACTTGAGCAAGATACTAGACAGAATGGAAAAATTTAGTCTCAGACTAAATCCTAAGAAGTGTGCTTTTGGTGTCACTTCGGGAAAGCTCTTAGGATACATAGTTTCAAAGAAGGGCATTGAAGTTGATCTAGCTAAAGTAAAGGCTATAATGGAGATGAAACCTCCAAAGAATATTAGTCAAATGAGGACATAACAAGGAAGAGTTCAATCTATCAGATGCTTCATATCTCAACTAGCAGACATATCACAACCTTTTACAAAAACATTAAATAAAAGTGTGACATTTGTGTGGAACAAAGAATGTGAGAACAACTTTAATCATATCAAGAAGTATCTATCAAATCCTCCTATCTTGATGCCTCCCATTCCAGGGAAGCCTTTGATCTTATATGTCTCCGTTACAGCTACATCACTGGGGGCATTGCTTGCACAACATGATGAGAACAAAAAGGAAAGAGCTATATACTATATCAGTAGGACATTGGTAGCATACAAAAATAATTATTCTATGATTGAGAAGGCTTGTCTAGCTGTGATCTTTGCATCACAAAAATTGAGACATTACATGTTGGCACATACCACCCATTTGGTAGCTAAGATTGATCCACTAAAGTACCTACTAAGCAAAGCTGCCCTCACGAGTAGATTAGCTAAATGGGTCATGCTCTTAAGTGAATTTGACATTGAATATGTTGGAAGAAAAGCTATAAAAGGACAGGTTATTGTTGATCAATTAGCAGATGCACCTATGATTGATGATACACCAATGCAAATGGAATTTCCAGATTCCTCTATCATGACTCTTTCTTCTAGAGAATGGTAGTTATTCTTTGATGGCTCCTATACACATAATGGATCAGGAGCAGGCATATTATTTATAACTCCTCAAGGATACTCCATACCTAAAGAATTTAGATTAAAGTTCCCTTGCATGAACAATATTGTAGAATATGAAGCCCTTCTTAATGGAATGAAACTAGCAATTGAGTGGAGAGTAACAGAGATACACATTCATGGAGACTCTCAACTTGTTATCCATCAAGTCAATGATGTGTACCAGACTAAAGATGAAAATCTCATCCCATACAAGAGAATGGTAGATGATGTAAATAATTATTTCATATCTATCACATTTGAGAAAATACCTAGAACAAAGAATAAGGCTACCGATGCAATGGCAATGCTATCTACTTTATTACAGTAGCCTGAACATGAGCTATGCTACGAGTTCCTAGTCGAAGCACTATCTTATCCTGCATATGATTCCCCTGAAACCTGCATGATCTACATTGTTGTTGGTCATGATTCATCCCGATACAAAAACCTATTCTCGTATCTCCAAGACCAAATCATTCCCGATACCTTCAACCACCATGAAAAGTGATATCTTATCCGTAATGCCTCTCGATATGTCATCATTGGTCATGATCTATACAAACAAGGTCTAGATGGTACACTACTTAGATGTTTAGAACGGGAAGAGTCTCAACATGCATTAGAGGAAGTCCATGATGGTATTTGTGGGTCACACTCAAATGGTTTAACACTAGCTTGAAAACTTATTAGGGATGGGTACTATTGGCCTGAAATGGAGAAAGAGTCTATCAAGTTTTCTAAGAACTGTCAAAAGCACCAAGTACATGGCAACTTAATTCATGCTCCAGGGAGAGATCTAATTCCCTTTACTACACAATGACCTTTTCATCAATGGGCCTTTGATCTTATAGGAGCTATACATCCTCATTCTTCTAATGGACATACCCATATAATCACAGCTACAGATTATTTTACAAAATGGGTAGAAGTAGTCCCTTTGACACAAGCAATTGGAAAACAAATATCTATGTTCATATTGAACTATATCATATGCAGATATGGGATACCTCATTCCATAATCACAAATAATGGTGGATAATTCAAGAACAAAGATCTAGATGATTTATGTGCTAAATTCAAGATTACACAACATTGGTCATCTATCTACTATCCTCAAGGGAATGGACAAGCAGAGGCTTCTAACAAGAATCTATTGAAAATCTTGCATCGTACAGTTAATAAAATAAGAAGAGACTGGCATCTCATGATCAATCTAGCTCTCTAGGCCTACAAAACAAGTATCAGAACACCTACTAGGGCTACACCTTTTGCTTTAGTTTATGGGTTTGAAGCGGTACTGCCTATTGAGGTTGAAATCCCATCACTAAGAATCAGAATGCATGGTCTAGTAACTGATGAGGACTACACAGTGTCTAGGTTGCAAGAACTTGAACTACTAGATGAGCGCAAACAAGAAACGTATGATCATCTCAGAGTATATCAAAAGAGAATGTCTAGAGGTTACAACAAGAAAGTCAGACATAGAGAATTTCAGGTTGGTGATCTAGTCTTGAGAGAAAATCCTAAAAATCAATCACATCAAGAACGCAAGGGGAAGTTTGAACCCAAATGACTGGGTCCCTTTGTAATCACTACTACTTTTGGCTCTGGTGCCTATCAACTCTCAATGACTGAAGGAGAATAGCTCTGAGAACCAATCAATGTTCTCCATCTGAAGAAATTCTATGCCTAAGACATTCAGTCTATGGTAAAATGTCCTGAAAAAATCTTAAAAATTGGAAAAAGTCTTAAAAAAATGAACATCTTGGTGAAAACCTAGCAATAGGAGCCTTGATGATTCACAAAAAAAGTAAAAATATAAAAAATATCAAAAAAAATTGGGAAAAATGAAAAAATACAAAAAAAGAAAAAGAAAAAGTGCCTTGGTGAAAACCTAGAAATAGGCACCTTGGTAGCAAAAATAGAATCTCTGCCAAGATGGTGAAAACTCGGCAAACAGGTGCCACTTGTTTCAAAATGCTCCATCTATCTACGCAATCTTGGTCTTTCCCAACTTTCATTCTTGCTTTAGTTTGTACATATCTCCCAGTTTGTTTCCGCATTCCTATTTTCAATAAAGTCGGTCTGTACACCAATTAGCTAAAGTGTCTATATCCTATCAATGTTCAAACTTGGGGGCAATCAATGTCATATCCTATGGTCTCCAGTATACCTTAGATGAGTCATATCTAGTCAGAGTCCTTTGAAGATTTATCTGAGTCAGTCAGTCAGTCTCGTCTTCAGAAAGGATTTTGCATCTACAACAATAGAATCAAACATCGACACAAAATTAAAACAATATGTGCTTCATGCTTTTATCTCCTTGTATGCTTATTGATTCACATTGAGTTTTTTGCATATTTTGTTCCCACAAGCTCTTCGATGATATCCTTTACATGATTTAGATAGTGATGACTGGGGGCATAATCTTTTCTTTGTCTTCTGCCTATATGTGAAAATCTAACAACTTTGGAAATTCTGGATTGAAATGGTGTCTGACTATAAGAGCCTCTATCTTGAATTGGATGGCCATGCATACCTCAACCATTGATACTTGGAAAATTCAAGGAAGTTTGATCTAACTATTGTCTTTTTTGAGTGAGTTCTTTCTCCTATTGTGAAATGCGATCTTGCCTAAGGATGTGAATGATAAAGGGTCACTATGGGTAATTCACATTGGATTTAGAAGGATCTCTTGACTGCTTGATGTGTTTGTAATGCAAGGTGTATTCAGGTCATCATGACGTCTATGTTTTGATACTTAGACAAATTTCTATATCAAAATGGACATGATATTTAGGTAATCCTGGCACTTATGCCTTGATGCTTATATCTAATCCGACATTCCAAAAACAAAATCAATATTCATATATCCATGGTTTCCTAATTAGTGGATGTTGTATTGATTCCTGTGCATACAAATCGATATTCATATGTCTATGGTTTCATAACTAGTGGGCATTGTATTGATTTATCCGGTTACCTAAAAATTCAATGATGAAATTGACTGACACATGATCAGTGACTAGGTCCTAGGTCTTAGATTGCATTTTATTTCACATGGTTCTTTGCATTTTGCATGTTTTCATGATCTCACAAATGGCTACATAAACTTCAACACTTAAACGATTCTTCTATCACCTCTTCAAATCTCACAAGAGTTGACACTTAACTCGAAGGTCTCTTCATGGCACCACAAGAAGTTATCCTCCTGGGTTAGACATCCTTTTGACATAAGATTGAGTACTTGTCTTCATCAATTCCTGCAAAACATATCATGTGTATCATTGCATTTGCATTTCATATCATAATCACCTGTTGCATTACAATACATCCATGTGCATAAGCATAAAATCACACATACATCTTTTCATAATCAAAACACATTTGCATTACATCCATACATATGAAAGAAATCATTGCATTGCATATATCCATACATACATTCTACTCTACTCATAGCATAAACATCACATGATATCATCATAACTCAAAAACATGACAAGTACAAATGAAGTCATAACCAAAATATCGATCTCATATATATATCAAAAATCTTGAACTAGTCAGGGGTGCACTACTGGCATAGTGTACAAAAGAATACGCTCATGTGAGCTATCAAAGTTAGAACAATATATCAATGATCAAAAAGAGCATAATATATCAGAATATATCAAAATAGATCAGCTGTCAGCCTGATCCTCTGCATCTGGTGGAGGTGGAGGTGGTGCCTCTGGTACTGCCTTTTCTCTAGGTGCTCTGGCTCCCTCTAATGCCATCATGTACTGGGAGTATGTAGGGACTCTCTGTGCAATAGGAACAATAGTGTAATATGTGGACACATAGTAAGCTACCCATGCAGTCTAATGAATCACCTCAGCCTATAATCTCTGCACCTCTGCACAAAGATCAGTGCACTGTCTATCTGCCTCTATATATCTCTCCTCCCACCAAGCACTATGAACCTTTAGGTCCCTGACCTATAATCTAAGTCATCTGATAGTCTCCTATGGATTAAGAGGAACAATAGGATCAACATCGGCTGCTGACATCTCCATATCTAGGGCAGTCTGCTCCGTGGTCTCTACTCTTTGCGCCTTACGATGTCTAACCTCCGCACCCAGATCAAACCCTGTATCCTCTGGTATCAGATTAGTACCACCACCCACAACCCACTCTGCTGCAAGTACCTCATGAGCTATGCCAAGACTCCCTAGAGTACCACCCTCTCCCCTAGTCCGTCTATGAGAACCTATAGATCTGCCTGCTGTGGAACTAGTGGGACGAGGGGGCCTCATCTATCCTGATGGTCTCTATAGGGGAGCAATCACTCTAGGTCTCAGAGGTGTGGGATGCACAATAGGAACCTATGTGGGTCTAGGACCCTATCTCATTAGTGCTTTGGTAACATCCATAGCCTCCTCCATGGAGGGTATAAGCTCTGTAGGATCTGAGAACCTGTGGATAGGATGGTCAGCAATCCAGGCAATGAATCCATCTATCACTCCAACATCAAGTACATCTGGTCTGTACTCCCAATCTCTATCAATGATAGCACTGTAATCCTATGAACACAAAGCATAAGAAAGCCTCTAGGTCCATCCGAGTCCAAGCTCATGAGCTATTCGAGCATAAGTGGCATAATCCTCTGGTGCATCCTGCACTCATCCATACTACTGCCACACCCTGGTGATAATGAATCTCTCTAATGTAGAGGATGACCTCCCGATCAGCACATGACTTTCAAAGAAGAAACTAAACTGCTCTCATGCAGTAGGCCAAGGCTCTATACCCACATATGGTCTCCATCGAATAAAAGTCATATCATCAAGGCATCACCTCTAGTACTCTACATGGCCCATCCGCCCTTGTATGACATACCCAACATATACATACATACATACATACATACATACATACATACATACACATATATATATATATATATATATATATATATATATATATATATATATATATATATATATATATATATATATATAATGGGCTCCTATGGCTGCCTCTGTGAGGTACATACTGGTCTCAAAATCAGGATATGCTCCCACACCCAAATCTATAAAACTAAAGCTCTAGCTGCAAAAGTCTTGCTCTCCTAATACACTACCTCGTGCATCTCAGAGAACATATGTCCAAAAGACACTGACCCCAAGCCAAATCATAAGGTGTCACCATCAGACGTGCAACCATCAGGGCCCAGCCCATCAATAGACTATTCTATTGACGATCAGACATGATAATCCCTCTTATCATCCCAGCAATAATACACTCTAGCTAGTGTGTCTGTCCATAACACTGTACTAAGGTCTCCCAGGAAATAGAGGCAGTCATCTGGGTATCATCTCCAAAGAGACATCTGAATGCTAATAGACCTAAGTTCCCTGAACTCACATACTCTGGCCATCGGCCTGCATGGAAAGGAATGCATAGTATATGATACACATCCTCAGGGGTAACAGTGATCTCCCTAGTCGGTAGGTGGAATGTCTGGGTCTTTGAATGAAATCTCTTAATCAGAGTAGTCAAAAGTCCATGATTTGCCCTAATCTTGGGTAAATGAATGGGGTACTCAAATCCACAGGAAGCAAGGTGTACCCTCATAGGGTTTGGCAGTGACACACATAATCTCTGAGTAGCTGGATGTGAAATCCATACATGAACATCTGGATATATGACCTACATAGTACAAAAACAAGGAATCCTATCAGTAATTTGGTCATAGAACGTGTTACAAGGGAAAGAATTGAGCAGTTCAGTATTTCACAAGGTAGGTTAAAAAGTCAGCAATCAGGCTAAGAGATTAAGAAAATAAAAAATTTGACCTAGTAATGAGTTTTTGGCTCACTATTTTCCATATGACACTTCAGACTAGTAGGGAAAGTCGTACAAGTTTCTACATCATACCATATGATAAAGCATAGTGATACGACAATGCCTTCCTCCTTGTACGAGTTATGAGGGACCCGACAAAATGTCGTACGACTCTTGGGTCCCTCTGATACGAGTCTTGGGGGTTAACGAAACAACAACCTATCTACAGTTCAAAAGTTGTACGAGTCTCGCTGGAGAGTCATACGAGTTTCCATGCATTCAAAAATTCAAAATTAAAACGCGTATGAAAAATGCTAAAAATGCTATAAATCATGGAAAAATTGACTTTTCAGAAAAGCAAAGAGGTCCACCTACCAGATGTCCATACTACCGAGGTCTCTAGTGTCTCCAGTTGCACTCAAATCGATGTGAACTCATAGGTACCTTTGGTTCTACCATTTTCTTGCTTAGAGGGCTCCACAAGATTTCTAAAGTCAAAAGGTTGAAATGAATTGAAAATGACCCTTCTGGCCTTTATATAGCTTTTGACCTAATTTTCAAAAGTGCTCCATTTTTTATGAAAATTGCACCCCTGGCTAATTTTGACTTTCTGAACCCATTTTCGAGATCAAAATCAAAATTTGAGATCATTTACTATGTCAAAATCATGATTTAAAATTTTTAGACCCAGGACGGTCTACTGCTTGCATAATCAACCTTCCATCATCATAGAAATCTAGTATTCAACTTAACTGATTATCTTACATCAAACTATCAAAATTTTGACTTGGTCAACCATGGTCAACTCATGGTCAAACCTAGTCCAACTTGGTCTTCTGGACCTCCACACGATGCAGAATGTGTTCTCGAATGTATTTAACTACTTCTTAAATCAATTAACATGCTTTTGAACTATTCAACACTGACTTTTCTTGTCAGATTTCAATTTTCATCCTGAAGGGGGCATGGTATTGCACATCATTCAAGTCTGTAAATCAAATCTTTCTTTTAGTGTTTAAGACAACAACCATGTCTAGTTGCTGATTCATCAAAAGACCTCATCGCTTGGGGAAAATCAATCATCATTCGGGGCATATCAGATTCATCGAGATCCATATCAATCTAGTATTCTCTTAATCTTGTAAACTATATCAGTCTTTTGTAACCATCGGTTCATTAGTGTTATTTCCTTGGTTCTTCATAACTGAAGGGTTCAGATGTGATACCAATGTGATTCTTATCGACAATCGGGTCTGCAATCGGTCACTCACTTCTTCGCAATCATAAGGTTTAGAATCAGGCATTTTGACATTATCTTTGGTCATTCAGGACCTATTATCTTCATATCAATTTCAATCAGTTTCTGCTTCATATCAATTTCAATTTCAAACATCAGTTTCAACATCATACACAGACTGTCTTTGAACCACCGCGCTTTGCACAACAATTCAAAGAGGGGCAAAATGTAATACCCCAAAAATGGGCTATAGGTTCATTGACCTCCTATATCGACATATCAGATGAAATCAACATCAAAGTCCTAACCTAAGGCACATTTGAACATCATCGAATCCTAATTGATTATCCTAAATTCTGCATCGGGGAATATTCCTTATTCCTATTTATCCTAATTATCTTTAATTTAATGATTATCTGGTGATAAATCCTATTTATCCTAAAGTTTGATTAATT
Source organism: Chamaecyparis obtusa (assembly GCA_027943335.1). Lineage (NCBI taxonomy): Eukaryota > Viridiplantae > Streptophyta > Pinopsida > Cupressales > Cupressaceae > Chamaecyparis > Chamaecyparis obtusa. Next base: position 1,891,497 of record BSBK01006156.1, on the reverse strand, counting down.
GAATATTCTATTTATATTTAATTAATTAGATTTAATACTGCCACTTAATTATTTAATTGGATTTAATTATATTTATTCCTAAATTGTATTATTTCATTTTGACAATAAATAAAAAATCCTATGACTAATTGATTAAATTCTTATTTAATTAATTAATGTCAATTGTCAAATTTAATAATATAGTTTTTGAATAAAAGTTTGATTTAATAATTGATTAACCCATAAATCAATTGTTTTATTTTAAAATCAGTTAAGTTGAGGATAAATCACTTTATTTATTTAATTAATTCATAATTAATTATGCACATCCCCAAAAATAGTTAAGCTTTAAATCAGAAAATCAATTCAAGTTGTTTTAAAAATAAACTCAACTCTCTTTTGAGTTGAAAACTGATCTCAACTTTTGATTTAAATCAAAAATCTGATTTGCATGATTTTGTGAGTTAATCTATCTCTAAATTCTTGATAACTCAAAAATCAACCCGAGTTTATCAAGAGTGATTTATGGCTTTTTCCATGCACCTCCAAAGTCTTGGATTTCTATAAATTAAGGCCTCAGCTCTTCATTTTGGATCCATCCACGAATTGCATCCTCACGCTGGCGAATTGGTGATCGAAGAATCCATCTTTGCGAATCAAAGCAGTTGTGAGATTTTCATTGTTTAGAGCATCCATATCATTTAGCATATCATTGTTAGATTAATTGCATGTCATATTAGTTTCTCATATAGAATAGATTCATATCAGTTTATCTCATCTTATTGCATAGAAAATCCAAAAATATAGATTAATTTGCATCCATCTCATATCTAGATTCTGCATTCAAATCCTTCATTTAGGTGTCGTCAAGGTCACTGATCTTGGTCCAATTTGAGAATATCATACTCGCACCTACTAGAAGGTAGTAAATCACCTGGTTAGATTAGTTTCCATTTCGCTGCATGATTTTGATTTCTACTAACCTCTAATGTTTTACTGAAGTGTTGTGTCTACAACTAGGTACAAAATTCACACACACACTTAGTTCATTCTATGATTTTTTCTTTTTGTTTATATAATTTTTAGATTTGATTGATAAACATGCATTGCATATTTGATAAGTGTGTGTCCACCCCCTCTACTTTATTTATCAATTTTTATTAAGGTTTGGACTTATCATTTTAAATTAAAATATATGCTTTAGGAAACCTTACCTTTTTAGGTTGTTTTGTATAACAACTCAACCTCAATCCAAATATTTCTTAAACTAGTTAAATTTTTTAGCCAAAACTATTGATATTAAACATAATAAATAAATAAATAAATTTAGATTTACAACTTAAATAAATTAATGCAAATAATTGAGAAGAAAAATTAGCAAGTACCAAGAAGAAAGGGAAGAACACACATACCTAAGTGTTACAAAATTGAAAACAATTAAAGACCTCAAAGGGAAGGAGTAACAACAAAAAACCTAGAAAATTTCATCTTTATTTTAGTCTCTATGACATGAGTGTTGAACCTTGCACTCGCAAATCATAAATGTTAAATATGGTGCTCTTGTTGGCCACAAATACCACCTAAGAAACTACTGTTAAATGATTTTGTTGTCAAACACTAGTGTTTCTCCTCATCTATAACTTGATGCTACTACTTGTATCTCATAAAGGCTTGAAATAATTTGTGAATGTTCCTCTTTCTATCTAGATCCTAAATATGTTAGTAGAGTTACTTATATTGTTCTTGGTGATTGGATAATTTCATTTGAATCTATAGGGAAGAAAAAATGTTGGGTTGTTTGAGAGACTTCCTAAGCCTCCTATGAGGTTTCTTTCAACCTCAAGAAAGCCTTAGTAAATTCAAAAGTGTGTGATGCTTGAATGCAATGGTATAGACTTTTGTATGTAGGTTTAAATCCAAAAAGATGAAAACCATAAGAGAAATCTATATGTTGAAGTGTGTAAGTAAGATGGAGAGATTGATGGGTCATGGGAAACATAAGACCATTTGATGAAGGATCAATAAGCTTACATTTATATTTGTATGAGAGGGATTAAGTGTTTCAAAAAATGTGAAACCTATAGGACAATTAGTGGTAGATGGTTACATAGATGAATAAGGAACACACACTAAGTAGATAAAAAATTCAATAATAAAGGGATTTACATGTGTGGTTAATGTAAAATATTACTTCTTAAGTGTAGTATTTCACTGTGATATTTAGGTTCAATTAAGTAATTATTTTTTAATTACTTGAGTTAGGATAGGGTAATGCGTTACACAATTCATGGGAGATTGCTTATTGAGTATGTATCAGGGGAGATTAGTTATTCATGTATTACAAATTTGGATAAGAAATCTATGACCTTTTTAATTTGGACTTAACCTTATCCTCATCAAGTTTGGAAACCATAAGACTACATATTTGTTATTTTTTTTCTTGTTGTATATGATTTGAATAATGAAACAATAATTTGTAATATATTTTCATTTCTTAAAATTTTAACATGTATGGCTAATATTTTTTATTGAGATAATTCAATATATTTTCTATGCATTGGATTCTAGTTTATAGATCTTATCACAAATTCTAACATGGAATTGAAGCACAAGTGCTTGGATAGTTTTTTTTTTGTTTTCATATTTAGGAGAATTGAAAGGTTAAACAAATTAGATGTTTATTTTAAAAAAATCTAATAGAATATTCCTTCTTCATCTCTAAATGATCTAGAGAATAAAAAAGGTTTAATGAAAGTATTATAACCTTTATGTACTAAAATGGTAAAATATATCAATTTGGTGTTTCCAAAAAGTTTGTAAGTTGTTACATTACATCCAAAAGGATTTAAAGACTTAGATTTAACTTTTTTTTGTTAATATGGTACTCTTGCACACATGCCCCGTACTTTGCATCAACAAAATGGGGACCTCCTCTTTTCTTTTTCTTTTTCTTCTAAAAATATTTTTGCCTTGTATTTGTCTTTGTGTCCTTTTTTCAGGCTTTCATCGATCAGAGCATTGAGGAAATCAAATAGTGGAGCAGTCCCAATACTTTGATCCCCGATTATCAAAGCCTCATTTTCTTCCTTATTTTCATTGTGTTGTCAAGCTTTCAGAGTTTTGGAGATTTGAAGATCAAGACTTTGAAGTTTCTAAGGTCAAAGCTCCAAAGTTGCAAAGGTCAAAGTTTTGAAGTTTCAAGGATTGGGATTTTGAATTTTTGAGGATCGAGCTTTTGAAGTTCAAAAGTTTTGAAGATTAGAGTTTTGAAGTCTTGAGGATCAAGATTTCCACGTTTCAACAATAGGGCTTTCAAAGTTTCGAGGATTGGAGCTTCAAAGTTTCAAGGATCAAAGTTTTGAAGTTTCAAAGTTTCAAAGACCAAAGTTTTTAAGTTTTGAAGGTTAGGGTTTTGAAGTTTTGAAGATTAAAGTTTCAAAGTTTGGAAGATTGGGGTTTTGAAGTTTCAAAGATTAGAGTTTTAAAGTTTTGAAGATCAAAGTTTCAAGGATCGGGCTTTCAAAATTTTAAAGATTAGAGTTTCAAATTTTGAGGATTGTGATTTCAAATATTCGAGGATCAGGCTTTCAAAGTTTTGAAGATCAAAATTTTGAAGTTTCAAAGATTAAAATTTTGAAGTTTCAAATATCAAGGTTTCATAGTTTCGAGGATTGGGGCTTTAAAATTTTTAAGATCAAAATTTTGAAGTTTTGAGGATCGAGATTTCAAATTTTTAAATATTGAAGTTTTGATTTTTCAAAGATGAGGGTTTCAAATTTTTAAAGTTCTAAGGTTTTAGGGTTTTAAAGCTTCAAGGTTTTGGGGATGTTGAGGAGACTTAACCCCCTTGAAACCCCAACACCCAAATTTCTCTCATTTTTAGTTTTACTAACTTTTGGTCTCTCTTTCATTTCTTTTATTTATTTTGTTGTTGTTTGTAGTCACATTTTTTTTTTGTGTGTTATGGTTTGGTCTAATATCCTTTTGATTGTTGTGTTGATTGCAAGTTTGAGTTTTAATAAGTTTCATCATGATTAGTAATGCATAAAGATGCCTTGAAAATAAGGAGATTGGGAAAGTCATTTTCCTTATGCATGAACACTTGGCCATTTCATAAGTCCTAACAATCAATTTGAGACATGAAAAATTTGGGGATGCCAACATCCTTGAACCCCAAACTGATGCAATTTCAAAGGTGTTAGGTGTTTTCTTTTTTGCACATGGGTTGTGATGTATAAAATTTATTTATTTCTTATTTCTTCCTAATTAATTTTCTTTTGTTAATAAAATAAGGTAGTTGGATAATATTGAGAAATGATATTGGCAATGACCTTTCATGCAGAAGGATATATGGTCATTGTAATCCCAATGAAATATAAGTTCTTAGGATACCACGAGCCATTGAACTTGGGCAACAACCATCAAGAGACCACTAGCATAGCTCTTGAAAATATGAGGAAGTAGTTTTTGCAGTTGAAAAATGCTAGCAACGAATTGATTTTTTTTTAAAAAAATCAGCAAGTTTAGCTCAACTATATGAAAACCCCAATATCAACAATATCGTTGATTTTTTAGTGAGCTGATAAGAGAAAAATGTAGGGAGAAAGGTAGTCTCATTTTTGTCACTTTATATATATTTTGAGCATGGATTCTCTTCCTATATTATTGCTAACATGTATCTATATCTATCTAGGGGTCGTGTACATATGAAGCCTTAGTCTGTTGATAGTAAAACTAAAGAAACATGTAAGAAAAGTGGATCTAGGTGAGTGTAGTTTTAGTTGTCCAAAATGGAACTTTGCCCAAAATTTTAGGATATTTTTTTGCTCAAATAAGAGTTATTTTGAAGTTGTAAACTCATTAAATTGTCAATCCATTATTTAATATTTTTGAGGTATTTTATATAGTTTTTGATTAAGGTAACAATAGGTTTTGAAGGGGCCCCGAAACCCTTTACACTACTGGAACTTAAGATAAGACTATATGAGTTCCAAGAATACAATAGTCCAGCCAAAACATAAGCCTAGACACCTTGAGAATCAAACCATCCAAGGAGGGAAAGACACCCAAACAACAATATGAGAACACTGCATAAGAATAATCAATGAAAACCATAGTCCAAAGAGGAAAGCAACAAGGCTAAATCCCCTTTTTATGAGAGAGAAGGGTCATGTCAAATGAAGATGATGATTTCTTTGAATATTTCCCTTTAACTGTTATCCATCCATCTTCAACTTTCACTGCCTTCTTCTACCAGCAAACCAAATTTAGAGAAATAGCCCCCAGAATCAGATCCAAACAACCCCCAGCAAGAGGAAAAACACCATTTCTGTCAGCAATCATCAAACCAGCAGAGTTGGTAGGAATAGCAACCTTAGAAATAGGGCTTACAATGCTTCCAACAAGAGAGTCAGAAGCACCAAAACCCACAACAATAATCTCACCAGCAGGGCTGGCAGAAAAAACATCCACTAAGCCATCAACAGAAAACCTAGGATCCATCAACAAAGGAGAAGGGGGTCCTTGCATAGTAGCATTGGCAGGAACAATAGTAGAGATAGGGTAGGGAATGCTCCTAGTAAGAGAATTAGAAGCAAAAATTTTTGCAACCACTGCAACAGGGCTAACAGGAACACCAACAACATAGTCACCAACAGAAAACCTAAGAAATTCTGAATCAGACGATGACTTAGGAGAGTTTTTGAGAACTGTATAATGTTTAGTGGAGGCATCCTTCCACCAAGTATGAGGGTCTTTCTTCAATTTAAAGTTGAAACCACATTTTGAAGCATGATGACCTGGTTTAAAGCATTTTATGCATCTAAAGGGGATACCCTCATAATCCAACTGTTGCAACCATGAACCTTTAGAAGACTCAATATTAATTTCAGTAGGAAGACCCTGTGAAATATCAATATCTACTAGGATGCAGGCAAAGGTAGAGTGGAACATATTGCACGTGTTCTCATCAATAACCAAAAATTCCTCCAGAGCCTCCCCCACCTCCTCCAGGACAACACTTTGCCAGAGATGAAGAGGAAGGTTGGGAAGCCTTACCCAAATAGGCACATTGTTGAAAACTTCAGAAGAGGGATCAAAATCTAGGTGCCATGGTTTTAACATAAGCAAGAATTTATCCTCCTCCCAAGTAAAGAAATTCCCACATAAAATTTTATTTCTATCCTTGGAACAATCAAATTTAGCAATGAAAAAACCTTTAGCTAAAGGGATAATATGAACATTATTTGAAAGTATTGGTTCCCATTTTTAGGAGATTGAATCATGAAGTTGGGATAGAGTCAGCCAAAACCCCTGAAACTAACAAATCAGAGCTAGAACCATAAGGATCCTAGAGCAAGACTCTAGCTCCCCAATAGCCACAGCCGAGACCTTGACAAAAAGAGGTCTAGAGGTAGAAATTAACACAAAAGAGGGCACCCCGTGAGAGGATCCCCCAACTTGAGACTGATTTGAGGAGACAACTTTATCATAATATCGCACCACGCCACGAGATGAAGCATCAAACATAGGCCTGGAAGCCTTGGCATTTGGGGCCTTCACAAAAGAGTGGGGCAGAGAGCTAGGAGAACCCTAAGCCACACCCATAGGAGCAAGCCCCTGTATAGGAAAAACAACATTACCCAAACCACCTTTGACCACCGTATTTTGAAAAAAAATTGGGTGGGAAGGAGGAGGCCCCTTCAAACCCAGACCCTCACTTGACTTAACAGTCAAGGGCACAACCATGGAAGGACTCATGAAAATTGAAGCTTGAAGCACACCCGAGGCAGGGAAGGAGACAACAAGTAGGGAAACCAATCTCCCATTGCAATTCACAATGAAGGGGAGAAGACTCAGACATAGATAATCCCTAGGCATAGCGTCCACAGGCAGAGCGCCATGATGCACATAAGCAGCCACAGGGAAGGAGACTGTAGGAAGGGCACCTGAACTCCCAATGTAGGGAACAATGGAGGGGAGAAGACTCAAGAAAAGAGAAGCCCTAGGCTCTGCATCCACAGGCAAAGCACCAGGATGCACAGAAACAACCAAAATCATTTCTAATAAAATTATGTAGTTTATATCGTTAAAGTACTATTTTATTTTATTTTGATCCAGAAAAAATGCCAAGAAACCCTAGTTATGGGTTCAACAAATTAAGAATGTAAAATCTATTTAAGAATTTTATATGTAATAAGGGTTAATAATTATTCAATTTAACTTAATATACATTTGGTGTTGAAATCTCAGAGTGTTAAGTTGTTGAGTTTGTGAATTTGAATACAAATTTTAGATTCAAGAGTCTCATGTGTATTCATGAAATTTTCTTAACTAATTGATTATATAGTATTAGTTGTTGGATGCTTACTTGCTATGATGTATAACTTGATTACGTAAATTTAGGTGGTGCATTGAAGGATAAATTTATCATGCATATGTGCATGGATGTTATGGCTTTTCAATTTGATGAATTTTAAGAAATCATACATTGTTTCACTTCCTTTGATGATATCATTGTGTTATTATGAGTTGTAGATTTATGATTCATAATTACATGATTTATCATATATAATATAACCTTCTTTAGTCAATTTAAGTGTTTGAATAGTTTATGTCCATAGTGGTTAGTATTTTCTTCATTTCTTTCCAATCCCTTATAATTTTATTTGTTGGACTAAGTATGGAAAGGTGAGTACTGAGAGGGGAGGGGTGAATCAGTACTATAAAATAATTTTAAACTATATAAACTTTCTTGCTTATCCATTTATTGAATCCATAACTTTGCATGCAACTCATAAAACATATAAAGCATTAACATAACACATAACTCATAACACATTCATTTTGGTATCGCATAAATCCTTGTTAGAGGATAAAAACTATGGTGGGGATGACACCCACAAAACTTCACTACTGTAGTAAAAAGTTTGCTCGATTAGAGCTACACTGTTAGCTATTTATGATAGCTTACCCTGTTAAGAGTATTAACCCAGTTAAGAGTCTTAAGACTAGTTAAGTCTACCTTTATAAAAGATTTTACAATTCTAATCTAAGAATTGTACCTAGTTAAAGGATTTACAATGTAAGACTTGTTAGGATCTTCTCGGTTAAGAGACTTTATAATTCTGATTACAAACTTAATCAGTAATAAATATGTCTATAGTATTTTCATCAATCATATTCTTATCAAACTCTTTATTCTCATTAAAATATTACCTCATATTGTGCTCCATTCACAATATCAATTATGTACTCAGTAGATTCAACTCTGAATCACAATTACTCTTTGCTCTTAACTTCTATGTTACTTGGTGGCTTCTCTGCTCATCACCTTCTTTTTGCAATTTTTGCTTCACACATGCAATAGCCTCTTCTCTCATATGTGTCCTGATCTTCTTACTTAGATCTATTATATACAATTCTAGAAGTGGTGAAAATGATCTTAAATCATCTCTTCAAGCGGTGCTAGCATTTGTTACTCCTCCAATGCATATATCATACTTAATTCTCATTCATGGATCTCACCTTGTAATTATGCATAATCATCATGTTTAAATCTCTAGTGCTGTACCATACAATCTCCTAGAGATTTGTAAACCATTTTTTGTTCGGTGTCCAGATTCAATGTATCTATAGATTCTCCTTCTGTCAGCCTATCATGCTTGATAACACATTTTCCTCATGCTTGGTAATTGTCTCACCTCTCTATTTGGTGTATGTTATAGCTTGGTATAACTTGATGTTCGGTGCTTGGTAACTAAACTTCATTTGCCTTTACCAAATTTTCCTTTTCCTTTATTTCCTTTATTGAATAGCTTGTGTGCTTTACCGACTTGAGTTTCCTTCATTACCGAATGACTTTGACAATCATTAAGACTTTGTTATAACTAATGACAACAAAAAAAATCTTAGGAGTATCAATATGCCCCTTTGGCAATACTTCTTGTACACATCTCTATCTATCTTTTGTATATATATATATATATATATATATATATATATATATATATATATATATATATATATATATATATATATATATATCCTTCTTATATATCTTTCCCCCTTTATACTCTCTTTCCCCTTTGCATATAATATATTTTCCCCCTTTTTCAACAAAAATGCTGAAATAACAACTTACTGTTTATTCAATGGAGGGATTTTGTCAAAAATAAATTTATATCTCTCTTATGCATCCTTTAGTGATGCCTTCAATGTATCCTTTAGTGTCTGCAATAATATTATCTGCTCACTAATTTTAGCTATTAGGCTCACCATGCTATTCATTGCACTTACATCCGGTGTGCTGACTAAATCTTTTTCCTTGTGTATTTTCTTTTGTGATGATTCAATGTGGGGAATATAAAATGTTTGGAGTTCAAGTAGATCCATTCTGATCTTATTCTCCTCTTTTCTCAACTCATATTGCACTCCCATTAAGTGCTTTAGCCTTTGATAGTATACTTGGAAATAATTAAGCACGGTAGAAACTTTAGATAACTGTTTAGTCAGCTCCTTTTCCACATTATCATCTTTTTCTTTAATATCTTTGGTAAAATTGGAAATCAAACAAATATGTTGAAAAAATAAAAGGATATCTTTCAATCCTTTCTCCAATTTGGTAACTAACTCAGATGAAGTTACCTTATCTAATGCAACTAATTGAAGAAGTTCTTCAATCATTTTATCTTTTGTTTTCTTCTTATGCACTTGCATCATATACTCTGATGTCTCAATACTAGGTTGGTTTATTTGGTTTACCAATTCATGTAACTAGATGTATATATCTCCTATTTCATTTACATCAGCCTCTGGTACTATTTCATGCAATATGTCTTTGATATTCTCCAAAACATCAGTCTTCTGCTTCTTTGCAATTAACTTATCTTGTGCATCTTTTCTCTTTAACAGGTCTTCAAACTTTGAGAGTTCCTTGGGGATCAAAGTTGAAATATCAACCTTAGGAATAATAATAGGTTGGCTTACATCAACCTCTTTTTCATGTTTCTCCTTCTTGGATTTTTCTTTCTCTATAGATGCCTTCTTTGCATTAGATTGTGCAGTAGTTGTGTCCTTAGTCTTGTCTTATTTCTCTTTCTCTTCTTGCTTCTTTTCTTCTTTCTCCTCCTGTTCCTCTTCTTTCTTCCCTTCATTTGTGTCTTTTACTTTCTCTTTTTGTTGTTCCTTCTCAGTTTGATTTCCTTCTCTTGTTAGTAGTAGGATCATAAAATCTATAACCTTTAGTAAATTTATCATACCCAACAAAAATAAATGGAGAAGATTTAGAATCTAGTTTTTTCCTTTTTTGTTTGGGTGTGTGAACATAAGCAATACTTCCAAAGATTCTCAAATGTTGTAAATTTGGTTTTCTATCGGACCATGCTTCCTCGGGAATTATATCTTGCAAAGCTTTAGTAGGAGTTCTATTAAGAAGATAAGTGGCACAAGCCATTGCTTCAGCCCATAACTTGTAATGAATATTTTTTGCATGTAACATACATCTATCCATTTCCATAATAGTTCTATGCTTCCTTTCTGCCACACCATTCTGTTGTGGTGTATAAGGAATAGTAAGCTCATGTTTTATACCAAAAGATCTCAAATAAGAATGGAATGCATTGTTAACATATTCAGTACCATTATCTGTTCTAAGAATTTGAAGCTTAGAACCTATTTTCCTTTCCACAAACATATGAAATTCAGAAAATATATCAAGAACATGATCTTTACTAAGCAAGAAATAGATCCAAATTCTTCTAGTAAAGTCATCAACAAAGGTAAGAGCATACTTTGAACCTTGAATGGAGGTGTTCTCCATTGGTCACAAAAGGTCACTATGAATCAAATGTAACTTATGAGACACCCTCTAACGTAAGAGTGGGTAGGAGGGGCCAAGGAATGGCACACCGAACTTGAACCACCTTGCTCAACAACACGCAAAAGCAATAATAACACAGTGGGAGAGAGAAAATGCAAGATCATTCATATATTAATTCAAATTGATTCATACATGACGGGCTATAAGGCCTTCCTGATTTCAACCAGATATTACAATGAATTTTAGAAGTCCTCCAAACATGCGAGGATTTGCGAATAATCTCAAATCTTCTATCTTCTTACTTCTCTCCAAAACTGACTCTCTAAAATCTAACCAAACAACTACATTTATACAAGAGGCTACTAAACTGAGTCATCCTTTAGATCCACAATCAATGGAAGGAATGGTCAAATCTAGGACCACACGCTTCCCAATGATAGATACCCACATTAAATCTGTGACCCATAATCAATGCACAAGTTGGCCTCAGCAGAAACTCAAAAGAAACCTATCAAAAAGCACAACCAACCGAGCGCCAGACAAGCATCACCAATCACCAAGGAAATTATTGAGTACCAAAGAGATAATCGACCAACACTGGTGAACAAAGGAAACCAAGCAACACCGAACCAACTCGGTCAAAGCAGGAACCGAGCAACACAAACAAACTCAAATCTATTTTTGGTGACACAGGATTGCTAAGGACCCAAGATGCTCCTGCATCAGACACTTGGGGTTATTTGAAAATGATTCTCTAAATCATTCAGTAGGTATGATCTAAGCTGCATCCAACTCAAATTGTGAAATCCATGAACTGTCTTCAATCGGTCTGTTCTTACACTTTATCAAATATTCCTTATCCTATTTTCCTGTTGTACTTCTGCTAATTCTCTACTCCAAAATATGCTCAACTTCTTCATTTTATTTCTTAGGATATTCCATCGGTACTGTCATGTCTTCTTTAGGTTCATGAAACTCATACAAATCACCAATGTTGAATATAGGTGATATATCTATGTCAGCAGGTAACTCAACTTCATATGCATTTCCACTGTCAAATTTTCTCAAAATCTTGCAAGGTCCAAACTTCTTCATCTTCAGCTTCAAATCTGCCTTTTCTCAAATGAACCATCACTTCATCGCCAACATCAAAAGTCTTATGTCTTCTTGATCTATCAACTCTATCTTTGTATTTCTGATTACTCTTTTCTAGTTTCAGCTTCACATCTTCATGCAATGTCTTCATGTACTCAACAAATTTTTCTCCTTCAACACTTATCTTTCTTTCATCATCAATATCTCTCAAATCAGATATACCTCTTGGTTGTATGCCATTTACAATCTCAAATGGTGTTTTTCCAATACTTCTATTCACTGAATTATTGTATGCAAACTCTGCTTGTGCCAACATAGAATCCAAATTACCTAGTGTGTCTCCAACTAAACATCTCAAAAGATTTCCCAAACTTCTATTCACAACTTCTGTTTGTCCATCAGTTTGTGGGTGAAATGTAGAACTATATTTCAACTCAGTACCCAACTTTCTCCAAAGAGTCTTCCAAAAGTATCCAACAAATTTATTGTCTCGGTCAAAGATAATAATCCTCGGTAATCCATGCAATTTGACAAATTCCTTAAAGAAATGATGCAGTCAAGGGATGGTGGATCCAATTAAGGACAGTCCAAACCTTGCAGCTTCAGAACAACACAATGGAATAACACAACACCAATTGTTTCAAAACCAATTTTCCATTAACATGCCTGGCTATAAGGCCTTCTGGGTTAGGGCCAATTACAATCAGAAACAATTCTGCAAGATCATCAAGATCCAAGACAACTCTAGCTAATTCAGTTTTGAAAACTATCAACAATTGATGGAAACCCTAAGGTAGATCTTAACTTGAGCTCGCAAGCCTCCAAGAAATCTCCTTGTCTCCAAGTGTGAAAACCACTAGCTCTACTTTTACAAACTATTAGATAACAATCTAATCTGCAAGATCCCATAGGAACTTTTCCACAACTTCGCTAATCTACTACCCTTAGATCTGCTTTCATGATCTCCCTAAGTCATGCCTAAACAACTACCCTAAACACCCCCTTAAATACTAATCATTAGCCACAAGTCGGCTGGATGAAACCATTAACTCCTAAAAAATATTAAATGCAATACAAGTCGGCTCACAAATAGCCTTAAAATTAATAAATCCAACATGTTAGCCTATAACAACAGCTACCAACAATAAATACACCAAGTCAACCAAACAAATCACATAGAACTCTAGTTGGTAAACTAGAACTACCGAGCGCTAGAGAAACAACCAAGCACCAGTGAAACAACCGACCAAGCCAGAAAACATCGAGCAACACTGGCATTACCAAGCACCAATTCCATCATGTACAAGAAGTCTCACCAAGTTCCTTCAGTGACCGAGCTTCCTTCAATAACTGAGACCATCGATTAAGGCTGCAACTAAGTAACACCGACCAAGAAACACACCACCATGCAGATTCACCAAGGACCAAGAATGCCCCTGCATCAGACACCCCAGGTTTGAAAAGATGTTCATATGTGAGAAGAACATCTTCTGGGATTCAGCACATAAACCCCAAACTGGTTCTTCACATACAAGTCCTCCACCTTTTCACTTTGCATACTCTTCCACTTCAGCTTCCTATGTCTCTTCAAGTCTTTCCTTGATAATACACAGGTCTATTCTCCAAACTAATCATTCATTCTCTCAGGATCTACCAACTCAACTCAGCTACCAATACTCAAAATTCTCCTATTGAGTGTTGTATCTAGCAAAGGCATCAGGGAAAAATTACTGTCATCCTTCTCAATAGTAAACACATTCTTCACACAATCATACATAGCTCTGCAATCATATTGCCAAGGTCTACCGAGCAATATATGAAAACTATTCATCTCCATAATATCACATAACACAAGATCCTTATACTGGCCAATTTGAACATCAATAAAGCATTGTTCTCTTACTTCTAGAGCATGATCATGTTGCAACCAGCCAATCCTATAAGGATGTGGATGTCTCATTCTACTCAAACCAAGTTTCATAACCATGTCCTCAGCAACAAGGTTATTAGTACTACCACTGTCAACAATAACATCACAAAATTTACCTCTTGATTTGCACTGAGTCCTAAACAAGTTACTCCTTTGACAAGGTTCCTCCTTTGTACCGAGCAATGTTCACCAAAGCAACAAGTTCTTAGATTCAGGTTCATTCTCAATATTTTCATTCACCACAGTAGTTCATTGGTCACCAAGCTTCTTTTGTATGCACTCAAAAGAATGGTGTCCTTCTTCACCATAGCTATAGAAAGTTCCCTTAAAGATAACTCTACATGTCTTCTTCTTCAGTTCTACAGATTTCTATTCATCTTCTGCAGTCATCGGTTTATCCTTCACCGAGTGATCAATCTTTTCCTTCCCTCGGGGATTACTATGTTGTTTCCTTTTCAACTTATCTTCTGCCTTCAGAGCATACTGATAAGCATCTTCAATAGAATCAATCTTCAGCATACCAAGCTCATCTTGAATATTGAATCTCAAACCATTCACATACTGAGCTACCTTTTCCTTACCAAGTTCTCTATGTCCAGACCGAATAGTAAGTTTGTAGAACTCCTCAGTACAATCAGATCCTTCTGTTTTAGATTCTATAACTTCTTAAACAAGTCAAGCTCATAGTCAATAGGTATGAACTTAGCTTTCAACTTAGTCACCATCAACCTCCACCAATTGATCTTCATTTCACCTTCATCTTCTCTATCTCTTTGTAATTCTTTCCTCCAAAGAGTAGCATGTCCTTTCAATTTTTCCTGTGCTAGCCTCACCCGAACAAGATCTTCAATTTCTTCCAGCTCAAAGAAATCTTCAAACTCACCAATCCAGTCAATCAAATTCTCAAGCTTCAAAGTACCAGAGAAAGTAGAAACTTCCATTCGGTAACTATTACTTAACCGAGCTCCAGATCTAGGCAACTGAGTAGTTTTGTCTTCCCTCTGGTCATCACCACTAGATCCAGTAGGTTCAAAGTCTTCAACAGCTTCCTCATAACCATCTTCAGTACCAACATTCTAAGGTGCACCAGCAACAACTCTCATGATCTCGACGACCATGTCATTCTTTATCAACTCCATCTCAGATTTGAAATATGATTTCACCTTCTCTGTAATCCTATATTACATAGTATCACAGAGGTTTGCAATCACTCTAGGGTCTAATCTTGTTGGAGGCATCCTTAAAGATAAGAAAACCCTCTACAAAAAACCCTACACTGACCACCTTGTGACAATCTCCAAGTTGTATGCAAGTTAGATCAGCCTGCCACCTCACACAAAAAACTAGGCCAAGATTCCACAAGTTCAGTGCCACAGATCTGCAACCCAAATCATACAATCTCTCCACCAACAAGATTAACTTTGCAAGATCATCCTTGCTAGGTCAACCTTCACTCCACAAGATCAACTCATCTTTGATACCACCTGATGCATTGAAGGGATGATAGATCCAATTAAGGACAGTCCAAACCTTGCAGCTTCAGAATAACACAACGGAATAACACAACACAAATTATTTCAAAACCAATTTTCCATTAACATGCCCAACTATAAGGCCTTCCGGGTTAGGGCCAATTACAATCAGAAACAATTCTACAAGATCATCAAGATCCAAGACAACTCTAGCTAATTCAATTTTCAAAACTATTAGCAACTGATGGAAACCCTAAGGCAGATCTAAACTTGAGCTCACAAGCCTCCGAGCAATATCCTTGTCTCCAAGTGTGCAAACCACTAGCTCTGCTATTACAAACTATCAGATAACAATATGATCTACAAGATCCCGCAAGAACTTTTCCACAACTTCGCTAATCTACTACCCTCAGATCTGCTTTCATGATCTCCCTAAGTCATGCCTAAACAACTACCCCAAATACCCCCTTAAATACTAATCATCAGCCACAAGTCGGCTGGATGAAACCATTAACTCCTCCTAACAAATATTAAATTCAATACAAGTCAACTCACAAATAGCCTTACAATTAATAAATCCAACATGTCGGTCTGTAACAACAACTACCAATAATAAATGAACCAATTAGGCCAAACAAATCACACAGAACTCCAGTTGGTAAACCAGAACTATCAAGCACCAAAGAAACAACTGAGCACCACTGAAACAACCGACCAAGCCAGGTAGCATCGAGCAACACATGCATTACTGAGTACCAGTTCCACTGAGTACAAGAAGTCTCATTGAGTTCCTTCAGTGACCGAGCTTCCTTCAATAATCGAGACCATTGGTTAAGGTTGCAAGTAAGTAACACTAGCCAAGAAACACACCACCATGTAGATTCACCGAGGACCAAGAATGCCCTTGCATCAAGAAAAGATCTGCTACATGTACTACATCTGATTTCTTTCTACAAGGTATAAAATGTGCCATTTTAGAAAATCTATCCACAACCACAAATATAGAATCATTACCTCTTACCATCTTCAGTAAGCCAAGAACAAAATCCATACTGATGTCAATCCAAGGTTTCTCAGTTACAACAATCGGTTTATAAAATCTAGGATTATGACTAACTCCTTTTGCAACTTGACAAACTCCACAAATTTTCACAAATTTCCAAACATCTTTATAGAACTGTGGCCAAAAGTATTTCTCCTTAAGCAAGCTCCATGTCTTATCAATAACAAAATGTCCAACCAAACCACCACTATGTTTCTCTTTTATCAAATTAGTTCTCATAGGTCCTCTCAGTATACACAACTGAATACCTTTAAACAACATACCTCCTTGCATAAAATATTCATCCCATTTAGTACTTTGTTGATCTTGAATAGGTGCTCTGCACTTTCTCCACGGCTCAGAAAAATTAGGATCAAATTCATAAGAATCTCTCATGTCATCAAATTGTAGAATTCCAATTTTCATCTCGGTCATCAAAGATCTCCTTCTACTCAATGCATCAACAACTCGGTTAGTGACTCCACTTTTATGATTTATCACAAATGTATAACTCTGTAAATACTCAACCCATTTCATATGTCTCTGATTTAACTTATTCTGACTACCCAAATACTGTAAAGCCTTATGGTCAATATACAACACAAATTCACTCGGCATCAAATAATGTCTCCATTTCTTTAGTGCTTGAACAATAGCATATAATTCTTGATCATACACAAAATATTTCCTTTTTGCATCATTCAACTTTTCACTAAAGAAAGCAACAAGTTTACCTTGTTGACTCAACACAGCTCCAATTACACTTCCACTTGCATCACATTCCACTTGAAATACCTTATTGAAATCAGGCAATGCCAAAATAGGCAATTCAACAACCTTCTGCTTCATAGTCTCAAAAATTTTATCAACTCCACGTGTCCACTTGAATTCTCTTTTGTCTCCTCTCATAGTCTTAGTCATAGCATTACAAATTGAACTGAAATTTCTAATGAACTTTCGGTAAAAACTTGCTAAACCATGAAATGATCTTACCTCACTAGCATTCATAGGTGTAGGCCAATTCAAAATAGCTTCAACCTTTTCAGGATCCATTTTCAAACCATCAGCTGAAATCACAAATCCCAAATACACAATCTCCTCTTTCATGAATGAACACTTTTTCAGATTTATCAGCAACTTTTTTTCTTTCAATCTCTGCAAAACTTTCCTAACATGAAACAAATGTTCTTCTCTAGTCTTACTGAATATTAGAATATCATCAAGATATACAATCACAAACTTACCCAAGAATTTCTTCAAAACTTCTTTCATCAACCTCATAAAAGTACTCGGTGCATTAGTTAAACCAAAAGGCATAACCAACCACTCATACAAACCTTCTTTTGTCTTGAAAGCAGTCTTCCATTCATCACCTTCTCTAATTCTGATATGATGATACCCACTTTTCAAATCAAATTTATTGGTAAAATACTTTGCTCCAATCAAACTATCCATTATATCATCCATTCTCGGTATAGGAAACCTATACTTCATTGTTATCCTGTTGATTGCTCTGGAATCAATACACATTCACCATTCTCCATTCTTCTTAGGTGCTAATACCACAGGTAATGCACAAGGACTCAAACCTTTCTCCAGCAACTCTTGAATTTGTCAGTTCAATTCTTGATTCTCGGTAGGTGTTAACCAATGAGGTGCCTTATTTAGTAAACTAGCTCCAGGGATTAGATCCATGTAATGATCAATGCTTCTTTTCGGTGGCAACCCATCAGGTACATTATCAGAAATGATTTCACTATACTCGGTGAGTAATTTATCAATCTCCTAAGGGACATTATCCTATGTTTTCTTACTCAGTTTGTTAGGAATCACAACAAAACATACATCATTTCTCTTTAAATCCTTAACAAACTTTCTTCCTTCCATTAAGAAAACTTTCACAGATGTGCAAACATTACTAACAAGTTCTTCCATCAGAGGTAACAAGATTTGTTTCTTTCCATCAACCACAATAGTATAATTATGCAATCTCCCATCATATATAGCATGTCTATCATATTGCCAAGGTCTACCCAACAAAATATGACAACAATCCATAGGCATGATATCACATAACACCTTATCATAGTATTTTCCAATCTTCAAATTCACATAACATTGTTCACTTACCAGGAGTGTATGCTCATCTTTGATCCATGAAATCTGATAGGGCTTTAGATGTTTCAACATTTCCAATTGCAACTTTTTGACCATCTCTTCAAATGCCAAATTCTCTGAGCTACCACTGTTAATGATTACCTTCCAAACCTTGTCAGACACTCTACATATGGTCTTGAACAAACTTTTCCTTACCGAATCTTCCTTTTTACTTCCATTCCACAGTGCTCTCCTTACCATCAAGTTATTTTCCTTCTCAGGCTCATTCAGTGACTCTTCTTGTACCAAAGCATTTCTACTGTTACTAGCCTTATTACTTGCATGTGTACACTCAAATGATCTATGTCCTTCTTCTCCATAATTGTAACAACTTCCTTAGAAACTTCCTCTGTTATAACCACCTCGGTAGTTACTGCCTTTGCCTCTAGATAGACTTTCACCTTTCCACTCGGTCTTGCCTTTATCCAGAGCTATCTTTTCTAGTTCAGATCTACTATTTTCACCATAAGATCTACCTCTTCCTCTAGGGAATCTACCACCTCTTCCTCTTTGTCTTTTCTCATGTCTCTTATTCAATTTCTCCTCAGCTTTCAATGCAAATTGATAAGCCTCTTCAATGCTCTCCAATTTGACCAAATTGATTTCTTCTTGGATGGAAACTCTCAAACCATTCAGGTATCTAGCAATTCTTTCCACATCATCTTCATCATGTCCAGATCTGATATCTAATCTATAGAATTCCTTAGTATATTCCTTTACCGAGCTATCTTTCTACCTTAGACTTTGCATTCGCCTAACTAGGTTAATATAATAATCACAAGGTAAGAACTTTCCTTTTAATTTGTTCACCATTTTACTCCATAACTTGATTTTGTCTTTGCCTTTCCTCTTTCTGTCCAGCTACAGATGTTCCCACCATAAGGATGCATGACTTTTCAACTTTATACTTGCAATTTTCACTTTCTTGTCTTTAGGTACATTTCATACTCAAAATACTTTTCCATCTTTGTGATCCAGTCCACCAATTCATCAGAATCCAACTTTCCACCATAATCAAGAGGATTAAAGTGTGGTGTAGACTTCAGACTTGTCAAGGCCTTCAAGAATCTTTCCTCACCCTGATCCATCATAGGTGTAGGTTCTACATCACCTTGTTCTACCTCAATTTCATCATCACTAACATATTCAAGATGTCTTCCTCTTCTCTGGTCTGTTTCAACAACTTCCAATCTAGTAGCAATTTGTCTCAACATGTCTGCCAATCTTGGATCTACATCTCACCTCCCATGAACCATCTTGAAAACCCTTTGCAATTGCAGGTCAGATCACAATTTTCTACCCCACAACAATTAAACTAGGTCTTCACAAGAAGGAACCTTCAAATCTAGATTTGCAAACCTAGATCCAGATCTAACCTCACTCTGATACCTCCTAATGCAAGATTAGGTAGGAGGGGCCAAGGAATGACACACCCAACCTGAACCACCTTGCTCAATAACACGTGAAAGCAACAACAACACAGTGGGAGAGAGAAAATACAAGAACCTTCATATATTAATTCAAATTGATTCATACATGCCAGGCTGTAAGGCCTTCCCAGTTTCAGCCAGATATTACAATGAATTTCAGAAGTCCTCCAAACATGAGAGGATCTACGAACAATCTTGAATCTTCTATCTCCTTACTTCTCTCCAAAACTGACTCTCTAAACTCTAACCAAACAACTACATTTATACAAGAGGCTACCGAACTGAGTCGGCCTTGAGATCCACAATCAATTGAAGGAATAGTCAGATCTGGGACCACATGCTTCCCAATGATGGATACTAGCATTAAATCCATGACCCATAATCAATGCACAAGTCGACCTCAATAGAAACTCAAAAGAAACCCGTCGGTAAGCACAACCAACCGAGCGCCAGACAAGCATCACTGAGCATCAGGGAAATTACCGAGCGCCAAAGAGATAACTGACCAACACCAGAGAACAAAGGAAACTGAGCAACACCAAACCAACTCGATCAAAGTAGGAACCAAGCAACACAAGCAAACTCAAATCTATTTTTGGTGACACAAGATTGCCAAGGACCCGAGATGCTCCTACATCACCCTCCATGGAGTACCATGAGGAAAGGGCTCCCTTTTCATTTTGCCACTCATGCACCCTATGCATGTAATTTTAGATGGAACAATATGTGGTAATCCTTCAACCATGTTAGATTTTAGCAATCTAGAAATATAATTAGAATTCAAATGGCCAAGCCTTTCATGCCATACATTGAAATCAATATTAACTTTCAAAGAGTACCTTGATGATGCAAACTCAAAAAACTTAAACAAATTATCATGATCCAACTTAGCATTAGCAACAACATGATCATTCTTAGGATAAATAATGTAACACATGTCCTTATGAAATTCAACTTTGTAATCTTGACATAATTGAGCAACTTAAAGAAGAGTGGATTTAAACTTAGGAACTTAAAGAACATTATGTAATTTTCCATTTGGAAGATTAGCATCACCAAATCCATCAACTTTGCAACTATGATTATTAGCTAATTGAATAGGAATGTTTGTTTTATCAGGTTACAAAGAATCAAACACTTCTCTATGAGATGTAACATGCTGAGAAGCCCCACTATCAATAATCCATTCCAAGGCATGAGAAGCTTTAAAATAAGTAGTAAAAGCATGATGAGATTGATTACCTTGAGATTTGAAGTTATTTTGATTATTGTTATTCATGGGCTTCTTATCATTGCTTTTTAAAACAAACATTCATTAGGTGACCATCTTTGCCACAATAAGTACAATGAAGTTTCTTATTTTGTTGATTATTATAATAATTGTTATTGTGATTAACATTATTGTTATATGAGGTCCTAGAGTTTAATCTATTGTTATTATGATTATTATTATTGTTATGAAGATTATTATTGTTATGATGATTATAGTTACGAGAATTATGATTATTATGAGAAAAATTATGATTATGAGATCTATTATTTTGATTTTGATGCTTAGACACAAAAGCATGTTCAGAAGATCTAAGAGTACCAAATTGCAACAACTTAACTTCCTCTTGACGTAAAAGATTTTTAAATATGCCATAAGTTAATTGAGGAGCTAAAGTAGGAATAGCAAGTTGCGAATGAATGTTAGTAATAAATTGTTGAAACTCTTTAGGAAGACACTTCTTGAGAATAATAGTAATTAATCTAATATCACTTAAAGTAACATTCACACCATTTAATTGAGTCTTAATATCATAAAAAACAAAGACCATGTTGTGAACATGGGTCACTTTTTTCAAAAAGAAATGATGAAATGGGTCAGTGATTCAAAAAGAAAAATCTTATCTCTAATGCCTTTTTGTAAATTAGAAATGAAAATATGTTGCACATCAATATCATACACATGATAAGAAATATGAGCATTGAAATGCTTAAATCTACCAATCTAAAAGGAAAGCATGCATGGAATTAAATTTTGGATTTTAATTTTTCGTCAATGCAAATGCATAAACAAGAAATGAATTGATCTAGATGAAATGAAATGATAACTATTTAGTGCATGAAATGAAATGAAATGACATAGTGTAATTTATCTATGAATGTGACTAAAATTCAAAGAAGATCTAAATACATAAAATGCAGCAAATGTGTAAATGAAATGGATACAAAATATATCAAAATAGAAAGTATAATACATAGAAGAGTCGAGTTCACCAAAATGTGATATAGAAAATGGTGATCAATGATAGAACACAAAATTCTATATAAATTCTAATACAAAACCCACCCTTAGACCAAATCTAATTAACACAACTCAAAAGGGTGCAGGGGTGCTAATGCACGATCTAGATAAAAGGGGATTTGGGTATTCCCTATATGGATAAAAATGTATGATTATGATAAATGTATGAAAGGAACTTATGAAATGACTAAAGGGATGATTTATAACAAGATGTAATATCATATATGATGCACAAAAGTAAGTGCTAAAGTAAAATAATAATAATGAACTCACCTTGAAAACTAGGAGAGGACAAGTGAACTTAAGATCTGGATTTGACTGTTGAAAACCTGTTAGAATTGGACCAAGTCGACCTAGTCTAGGAACATGTCGAAGTTGACCTAGTCCCCAAAATTCATCCTAGTCTTGGAAGGGTAAAAATTGATGAATTTTGTGAAGGATCAATCCCTAGTTCTAAAACTCTAAAAATCTAGATCTGCAACTTCGCCACCTTTTCCTACACATAAGAAAGAAGGGAAAATTATTATGGAGAGAGGCTTGCCTTGGTCAATCCCTTGTATTGGATTTAACCTTGAAATGTAATTGAAATTGCACGAGGAAATGCAATCTAGTTCTGAAACATAAATTACCTTATACCTCAATTATGCAATGCCTATTTGAAGATGATCACAAGTGCTGATGCAATAGCTTAGACTCCACAAAAACCTAATAGGAAATTATGAAACCAAACCCTTGAATGATGAATTTTTTAGTTTACCACAATGTTGGATGGAGGAAGAAAGAGGAGAAGAAGACTTGAAATGATTGATGGGTTCCTTGCACTTGAATGTTTGATGGGCTTGAATTCTCAATAGTATGCTTGATAATGTGTGCATGAAGATGTCTCTTGATCATGAATTATAGGTGTGAGAATGAGAGGAAGAGATCTCCTTTTATACATATTTTGGGATTTAGAATTGATAGGTAGGTCATAATTAAGATCATAAAATGAAACACCCTTGCATTGGGCCTGAAGCCCACTAAAAATTAACCCCCAAGGACAAGGCCGACTTGATTCGACCTTGTCCACGACTAGGACAAATTTGACTTAGTCCTAGAGAGGCAAATTTTAAAAAATGGTCTTAGGATTTGGGAAGTGTAAAAAGTTTTAGGGAAAGAGCATGAAAGGTGTGGAAAATAAAGCATAAATACCTTCGGATCTAGGAAGCACCAAAATTGGGTCTAATAGGTCCTATATGGGAGATGAATTATGTGAATGGCAGGGATAACTTTAAGAAACCCCCTCCTAGGAAAAATTGTAAAATCCTGGCGAATCCTACATTATTTTAGGGGGAAATTTTTCTTAATGAATGCAAAAAAAAATTTCAAATCTGTGAATTTTCATAGTTTGTATTGGCGATTTTTTCCCTACCGAATGAAATTTCCATAAATTCTTGGCAAATTATACGTTCATGTGGGGGAAAATATATTGAATGAGGCGAATTGTTTTCTTTTGAAGTAAAAAAATTATAATATATGAGGCAAATGATTTTATTTTGAAGGGAAAATAAATAATTTTATTGGCAAATTTTATGTACTGTTTGAAAATTTATTTATTTTATTGGCTAATCATTCGTTAATTATGGGAAAAAATACTTTATTGGTGATTTTCAAAAGATGGGACATAACACGGATAGTCATGTCGACATGTAACCTAACAGTAACATCCATTATTTTATAATGTTAAATCTATAATTTGAGACCGTCTGATGATCCAAGATCAATGGTTGAAGTTTAATTTTGAGCCTAATTTCTTGAAGGAAACAAAGTTCTCCAGGAAGTCACCAGAATGTTGACACATATCAAATTAGGGTTGTCAACTTGTTTGCAGACTCAACGTGTTGGTATCAATAAGCACGACCAGTCACATCAACACGTAACTTAACATCCATTATTTTATAATGTTAAATCTATAATTTGAGACAATGTGATGATCTAAGATCAATGGTTGAAGTTTGATTTCGGGCCCAATTTCTTGAAGGAAATAGAGTTCTCCAGGAAGTCACCAGAATGTTGACACGTATCAAATCAGTCTGCACTTTAACCATAATCTAATTAATGTAACATCACATCGATAGAATAATGCCTTAATTAGTTACCAACTTGTCTACATGACTCTGCACATCTTAGAGAATAATGCCTTAATTAGTGCACGCATAACCATGATCTAATTAATGCATGTATCAATTCTTACAACTGGTTAGTACTAGTAGGTTGTGTGGACGGTTGATAATGTATCACCGTTGGAGTTAATAAAAGAAATATTGTATCATTGACATTAAATTGGGTAATGTTACCTGCCATGACACTTTTTCCAATGTCACACACTCATGAATTTAATATGAAAGATTTACAGAATTTTGAAGGACAAATAAATTAATAAGGTTAGAGAAATAATTGAGGGCTATTTAGAATCCACACATACCTAATATCAATCATTCCACCATTTTAAATGTATCGCATGTATCAAGTCTTACAAGTGGATGGTTGATAATGTACCGAATGTTGTAGTTAATAAAAGAAATGTCTTATCACTGACATTAAACTTGGGTAATGTTACCTGTCATGATGTTTTTTCCAATTTCACACACTCATGCATTTAATATGAAATATTTACAAAATTTTGAAGGACAAATGAATTAATAAGGTTAGAGAAAGAATTGAGGGGCAGGACTATTTATAGATGATCTATGTTTCTTTCTTCTTCAATTCTGCCTTTGCTAAGTGCTTGAAAGTATGCCTCTGGTTTAGGTCTTTAGGCCGTATAATTTTATCACATTCTAATTTCTGATATTTTGTTAGTGGTTTTCTAAAGATGGACACTACTATTCATTTGATAAGCACATCCGAGGAGGATCAGAAGGCCTTTTTGGGCCTGGTCTCAGACCAAACACTGCAATCAATTTGTAATGAGAATGGTTCATTTACAAATGAGGCTGTGAGGATGGTGCTGGGCTGTGAATTTCTTGACAATATTGATAGATACCAAGCTAATAGAGACATTACGTCTCAATTTTTGGCATCTCTTCTTGACCTAGAAGGAGAGAAGGTGGATGTGCTTCTTCTGCTAAGGAGGGTATTCAAACAAGAATTCCTAAGTGACGATGTTCAAGTTGCCATTTTTGCACAAATAGGGGTTGGGATCCCTTGGGCAAGTGATATACCCAAGCTTCTCAAGCCAGGCCAAAATGTGGCTAGGCAACCTTTTCTTTTGAACCTGAATGTTGAGCAGTTGATGCGCCATAGGAAATGGGCTCAGATTGGTAGGGATTTTCTTCAAAAGTGGTTTCTCTAGGATGAATTCATGGACTATAGATGGTTGCATGAATTCTCAGAGCTTATCATCTCTGAAGAGTTCTACTTAGATGGAGGGGAAAATCCTTAGTTTTTTGCTACCCAGGACCCTATGACCTGTAATTTTGAAATCAAAGGGTTTCTTTGTTTTGTTTTTTTGGACTATAGATTATAGTAGGTGTTGTTTTTGCCACTACCTCACAAGTCGTAACCTCCCTCATTTTCTCTTTAAATTTTTGGAGGGAGTTAGGGACTCCAAGTTTGAATATTGTAAATTTGTACAAAATATTAATGAAAAATTTGCAACTTCATTTCAGTTTGTTTTTTATGCATTGGATAGTGGATAACCTATAATAGTAGTAGTTTAGTTGTTTTGGGAAATTTTGGAGGAAATAGGACAGTTGTAAATTTTTAGAACATATTAATGGAAATTTTGCAAGTTCACTAAAATTTGCAAGTTGTTATTTTTAACAGTCCAGACTCCAGAGACAAAGCAATATTTTTATTATTGTTTACTAATTAATTTAGATTAATTATATGCATTGCCAATTGCCAAATTTCCCAATGTGCCACTGCAGTATGCCATATCAATGTGTAATAATGCAATTTTGATTATAATACAAATAGAAATAATTCAATTCAATTCAATGTTAAAGTTTGAGTTAAACATTAAAAGTTATAATCTTGATAAAAATTAATCAATAAACAATTTGAATCTTGATGTTCTTTTTTAAACGTAAAAGTTATAATCAATAAAAATTATCATTTTAACTATACTATATACCTCTTCAATAATATTACTATTCAATTAATTCATGACAGTGAATGCCAACTACAGTTGGATGAGCACAGATCGATGATGTATGGTGGATTTCGAGATGAAAGGGAAAAGAAACCCTATTTTTGCAAACCCTTTTCGGAATCATGACACATGTCCACTCGCACGGTCAACCAAAAATATCATTCTATGGTGACGTGTGACTCACGAGGTGATTGCTAGTTAATGGGACCCACGGGGCCACGACACCAGATAGTGACTAACAATGACCGTTGCATGATTATAGATCAACAACCGAAGTTGTATTTTAGGCCAAAAGGGAAAAGAAAACCCATTTTTGCAAACCCATTCCAGAATCATGATGTGTGTCCACTCACACGGTCAGTGACAAGTGTCATTCAATGATGATGTGTGACTCGTGAGGTGACTAGGTGACTACTACTAGTACTAACAAGGCAAAATTTAATGGGACCCATGGGGCCATGACACCTGATAGAGACTAATAATGATAGTTGGATGAACATAGATCAACGACCAAAGGTGTATTTCAGGGTGATTTGGGGAACGATCACCTCTATTTGCAAATGTCCCACGGAAACAAGGCACATGTCATGAATTAACCCTCAACTAAGTATAATTAAAATCTAAATTGGAGTAACTGTAGAATGGATTATTTAAAGAATGTTGTAATTTTGGGTGTCTGACTAAAGTTGTAGTTTCAAACGATTAAGTGACACGTTCCCTTTAGGTTTTCAATCTAAGTTTTTCAGTTCTAACTAGTATTTACTATTGGAGATTTAGAAAGGGGTTACGACTTCTAGGTTGACGATTGAGGTTCAAGGAATGCAACAGAGTCTCTCAGCTCTCTTCCCTCTCATAGTCTATATAAAT
This sequence comes from Chamaecyparis obtusa, assembly GCA_027943335.1. NCBI lineage: Eukaryota > Viridiplantae > Streptophyta > Pinopsida > Cupressales > Cupressaceae > Chamaecyparis > Chamaecyparis obtusa. Next base: position 1,864,281 of record BSBK01006156.1, on the reverse strand, counting down.
TGAAATTATGGGTAACTGCTAAAATCTTGAACACCTACGTCCTGCATTTTAAATTTTTCAAATCTCACAGTTTACAACTTTATTGTTTATATTGTAGAAAAAAAAATAGCCTATTAGGGTTTAATTTTGAATCACCCTTGTAAAAAGAATAAGCCTATTAGGGTTTAATATTTGAATTTTCCTATGAGTAAATAGTGATACTAGTTACAAACTTACCATGATGGAAAAAATAAATATCAAGATTATGAGTAAAAGGCCAAGTCAAATAATAGACTTCCACAATCTTCTTAAAACACTAGGTTTCACTGATGAATTCCATGATATTTATGATCTTTTTATCCATGGAAATAAGGGATTAATGGAAATTAGATTTGCACTTGAAAATAAGTGGAACGATCCAAATAAGGGTTCAATTTTTTTTTCATTTAACAACATGATAAAGGCAATGACAAATAAAATTGCACTGTGGGTTGCTGGGTTAGCACGCATGGCGTTACCTCAAGTATTCCCTTGCCTAGAAATTGTCATGGTTTGCACCGAAAACTATGATGAAAATAGAAAAGCAATTGTGAATAAAAATACTCAAGAGGAAATTTTTTCCATAACCGAGAGTTAATTTTCTAGTCTGTTGGACCTAGGGTTTCAACAACAAAACTCAAACATGCACATTGACCTAGGAAAGTTGTCAAAGGATTATAAAAAATAGATGCAACACAAGAAGATTTGTATATCAAAGGAATAACAAGCGGTTCTAGTCTGAATCCAAATCATAAGCCTCAGGATTATGATATTTTTATGCAATGGGCTCAGGACAATATTTCCTTGCTAGCATTTTGTTTGGGATTGGATAGTAACAAAGAAGTGGGTGCCAACATTCTTGAAATGATTTTTCATATTCATTTTAAAAATGAACTAGTAAAATATTGTTTTATTGAGCACATTGTTCATTGCATGCAAGAAAAATTACTAATGATTAAAAGAGGTTCACATAAGATATTTAGATTCACAACCGACTTGTGCTATATTCTCTTAGCAAAGCATCATGCAATATTTTAGACAAACAAGCTTTGCAGTCAGGGCCAAAATCCAATATATGAATGGACACCTCAGATAAGGATGATTGATAACATAAGGAACTACAATAATTTCATAGACTTCTTTTTGGTACCAATGTACCATAAAATTATAGGCACTCCAATGCCTAGATTGCCTATTACTTTTAGACATTGCATTCAACTCGGAAGTCAAATACAATTGGCTGACTGGTACTTCATGGAAGAGTACATTGTGTTAAGGTTTTACGGTTCAGTGGTAGAACCCTACAAACTTCCAATACATGTGATAGAGAGGGTATTTGCATTGGAATATGTATGGAAGATGGAGAGCACAGATGTACTCTTTAATGGTTAGCAAAAGAATGTTAGGAATTTTAAGATCTTGATAGAGAAAATTCATTTATTACAGTATTATATTCTATTATTAAATATACTGATATATATATATATATATATATATATATATATATATATATATATATATATATATATATATATATATATATATATATATATATATATATATATATATATATATATATATATATATATATATATATATATTGCTGTGTGTTGTAGAGGAGAAGACAATTCCATGGTGATTGATTGCTTTCCTCTTCAACACATGATATTATAAATATGGCTCATAGCAACTAAGTGAATAGACATGACTCTACATGGCTGAGGCCATGTAGGGCCATGTCTGTTCATGTACACGTCTCTACATGAAGCGGCGTGTATATAATGGTTGCAGTAGTGGTTACATTAACTATCGATTGATAATTAATGTAACATATGTGTATATGTTACGTTAACTATCCACTGATAGCTACGTAACATTAACTGTATTATCATCAGCTAAGTAATGATAACAATGTGGATCAATTACAATGATTAATACACCCGCTCGATAAAGCAGTCTGCTATTGAATTGATAACATTAATTATATATTATATATGATAGAATAATATCAAGGGTAGCATAATCGATTATATCAATCAATTCGATGCTACAGTTTTAACACTCCCTCTTAGCAAGAGTGGATTGATAAGCAAGGTGATGAGTTTTATTGAATCCATGATTTTAACTTGGATCAATGTTTTACTCATATAATCAATCAGGATTTATCGCATAATCCGGAACACAAATTCAAATTTGTCAAAATTTATCACAATCCCTAACTTATTCAGAACTGGATTTAGTGATAAATGTAGGTATCAAGATATTTGGCACAATCTGAATCAAAACTTGAACCTCTTGTTATCATAACCCCTGACTAATTCAGAACTAGATTAGAGGATAACTATAGCATATAGGTATCAAGATATTTGGTGCAATCTAAATTGAACCTTGAACCTTTTGTTATCATAACCCCTGATTAAATTCAGAACTAGGTTAGAGGATAACCAAAATCAAGCTATTGAAGATCATCACCTTACAATAGTTATTTTTGCACACAAGAAAGATCATCATCTTTCAATACACAAAATATTGCAATATTAAATTTCAATTTTATTCATGAATAAACAAATTACATAAAGAGATAGAATCTCAGCAATTTTAATCACAACTTAATCATACCAAGTTTATGATGGAGTTGATGAAAAACAACCCACAGCTCCCAAGAACACCTGCATGCAAACACCTGTCACAGAAAGAGAGAGAAGCAAACAACTATGGAGGCCTAAACACATTGATCCACGAGAGAGGAGAAATCCTTGATGTGCAAAAACAAAAGTTGCAATCAATAATGAAATGTCAGAAAAGGTTACAAAGTGTTATGAGATCAATCCTTATAAAAGGAGATCAGAAACCCTAAAAAGGTAAAACCCTAGGTTGCATGATAATAATTAATAAAGATAATTAATTATTATATGCCTAAAGTTTAGCTTAAGTCGAAAGAGGTAATAAGTGACTGAATAATTAAATCAATATGATTCAATTAATCAACAAACACTTTATTACTCTAACACCCCCCCTTAAGATAAACTTTGGGAGAAGCTAAAAACTTAGAAAGAACTACTGAAAGCAAATGGGTCTCGAAAACAAAGGCCTAATCAGGTACCCAAGTACAAAAGAGAGTCTCTGCAAAGCGGAGCAATAGAGAAAACCACATGGGAAAAACTCTACTCCAAAAAGAGATAAAGACTAGTTTGAAGGACTGAAGAAGCCTCCAAAACTAGGAATGTTCCAGAAAATAGGAACAAAGATGAACATGTACAACATCACTGAAGCAAGAAACTGCAAACTCTGTCAAGAAGAAACTAATGATCTGAAGATCCTCCAATGAAATATGACCAGGTAGAGAAGATTGTAATCTGCATGAGTGCCCTCAAATAACACTACTCGAATCAGCAGGCAAACAAAGGAAAACACCTAAACTTGAAGATATAGATGGCATAAACACCAAAAGCCTAAGGAGCTGATCAATCAAAGCTGGAAGAGTGCATCCAAAAATAGGAAGGAAAAGAGTGTCCATATGGTAAATGATCCATCTCACCGAAATGCATAGGTACCCAGCCACTGCAACCGCCTAGTACATAGGATCAACTACTAAATACATGGCTCACACAATCGAACCAAGGAAGTAGTAGGACCAACAGTAGAAACCCCCCCATACTGCTGAAAAGGGAGTAATGATAGGTACACTAAAAAGATCATCCAATATGAACTGCATGATGAAGATGAATCTGAAACATCAAATGTGCAGAGAGAGTACAGACACAAATAAAGATACTTGAGGCTAATGTCATTGGAGGAATGCTCACATGAAAAAAGAAGATGGCAAACAAAGGCAAACATCAAACCCCCCTAGCACTTTATAATGGAGTGCGAGTACAAATAGCACGAACATGTGCAAGATCCCATCAAAGCAATAGAATGGCACTTTATCTCAATGCGTGTGCATAAAAGAATGCTACAAAAAAGAATTATACACTACTTAAAGAAGATCAAAGGCTACTGAACCAAAAGAACAACCTAAGATGAGTCATCCCTCAAAGGGAAGAGATCCCAGGACCTGAAACAACCAAGATATCCACCAAACTGCAAAAAAGAAAGAATCTAAATAAAATGAACTTGGGATAGAATATGGAAAAATGACTCACAGTATTGAAAAGCTCTCTGAACAAGCTTTCCAATGATATATCATTTTCTGAAAATGGAGTTTGAATGTGCAAGATAGAGCTCTCGGAGTGCAGAACTGAAGATCTAGCTTTGACAGAGAAAAAGACCATCAGAAAAATAAAACTAAAAAATATAACCTCTAGATTTGGAAAGAGCTTAGAATCAACTTTTTGACGATATCTCGTTTGCCAAATTTTGACACCGTATGCTCAAGATATGAGCAAATAACCAACAGCTACGCCGGAGGGCCCAAAGAAGGTGTCTACAAGGATCTGAGGATGGGTGACATCAGAAAAAGGACAAAAAACCACATGAAACCATCAGATTTGATAAAATCTTAGAAAGAGCTTTTTGGCAATATCTCGTTTACTGAAAATGGAGCCCGGATGCAAGAGAAACGGATCCTAGAAGGTAGGAGGGCTGAAACACCAAGATCACAGAGAACATCTGACTTTGATAGCAAAAAAAAAACATTAAATGACAAAATAAAAAACCATACTAGCAAATTCGGATCGGGCTCGGAACCAGCTTTTCGATGATATATCGCACGCCCAATTATGATCCCGTATGCTTGAGATATTCGTAAAAAGGTCCATGTACCCTTAAAAAAGCTCAAAATAAGGGCAAATACTACTAACATCATCAATCTACATGCTTAAAAATGACGGCCATGTGGCCGTCGCAACTGTCAACCCCTTGGGGCTAAAATAAAAGACCCTGGTCACGTGGGTGACCAGGGGGCTAAAGATCTAGCACTGGGGCTAGTGCCTGGGCCCCCATGTGACCATAGGGTTGGGTGGAGCAGAGGGAGGTGGCACCGGTGGGCAGAGTGGAGGGAGCGCTTGGGCGGTGTGACTCTGGCGGCGCAAGCGGCAGGATAACCGGTGGCCACGGGATCATCAGTGGTGGCGGATAACCGGTGGCTGCTTGGCGGTGGGTGGCTCTATGGTGGCCACTAGGTGGCGCGAGAGTGGCCGTTGGGCAGCAACCCCCCAACAATTTTTATTTTTTTTGAATATCACCGTACCCGCACCTCGTAATGCATGCCAAGGCCATACGACCCTGGTAGGCAAATTTTTTTGCCTCAAATGGCAACTTATCAAAAATGGACAAGCTTTATATGGATTTTGACTATCTCAGACCTTCCGGATGCAATCATGAGGTACGTTTGGGCCAGAAGTGCTCCAAAAAATAGGTCCCCCCAAGATCTGACAGGAAACCCTCTCTAAAAATGTAGATCTGACGAACACGGCCGAATCTCTCAGGAAGAGGACAGGGGCAAGCAGATCTGAAGCTTTGATACCATGATGGAGTTGATGAAAAACAACCCATAGCTTCCAAGAACACCTGCACACAAACACCTGTCACAGAAAGAGAGAGAAGCAAACAACTATGGAGGCCTAAACGCATTGATCCACGAGAGAGGAGAAATCCTTGATGTGCAAAAATAAAAGTTGCAATCAACAGTGAAATGTCAGAAAAGGTTACAAAGTGTTATGAGATCAATCCTTATAAAAGGAGATCAGAAACCCTAAAAAGGTAAAACCCTAGGTTGCATGATAATAATTAATAAAGATAATTAATTATTATATGCCTAAAGTTTAGCTTAAGTCGAAAGAGGTAATAAGTGACTGAATAATTAATCAATATGATTCAATTAATTAGTAAACACTTTATTACTCTAACAGTTTATGTCTGAAGTACTTAATTTTCAACTTCGCAAGAGGCTTGGTAAGAATATCAACATTATGTTCTTCAGTACTTACATAGACAAGCTTGATAATGTCTATGTCTACCATGTCTCTTATATAGTGATAAGGAATCTCTATGTGTTTGGAGCGGTTATGAAAAAATGGGTTTACAGAAAGTTTAATGCAACTTTGATTGTCACAGTAAACTATTATAGGTTGTAGTGGCTTACCAGACAATCCAAATAGAAGCTTCCTTAACCATACTACTTCACGAGCACCCATAGATGCAACCATGTATTCTGCTTTGGTGGAACTCTGAGCAACTGCTGACTGTTTTCTACTGAACCATGAAATCATTGCAGATCTGAGACCAAAGCAACATCCTGTAGTACTTTTCTAATCAATAGAGTCTCCGGCCCAATTAGAGTCAATGAAACCTTGGAGTTGTATCTCAACCTTTTCATACTTCAGACCCAATTCAGTTGTACCACATAAGTACCTCAGAATATGTTTAGTAGCAGATAAATGAATCTTCTTAGGTTTGCACATGAAATGTCTTAATACATTTGTGGCATAGCAGATATCTAGATGAGTGTTTACCAAGAATGTAAGAGATCCAATTAGTTGTCTATAGTAGGAAGAGTTTGTAGGCTCTGAATCTGCAACATCTTCTTTGAGCTTGTGAAGATTAGTTTCCATCAGAGTGGTTAATGGTTTACATTCCTTCATGCCAAATCTAGTTAATATATCCATAGTGTATTTCCTTTGATTTATAAAAATGTAGTCTTCTTTCTGTACTACTTCTAATCCTAAGAAGTAATGCAATAATCCTAGATCTTTCATATCAAATTCTTTTGTGAGTTCTTGTTTGTATTTTGCAATACGATGATCTTCTCTAGTAATTAGGACTATAATTACCATTTCTCCTTTGGACATTTTGAAGTATATATTTGGATTGACTTCATTCTTGGAGTACCCTAACTTGGATAGATACTTATCTATACGTTCATACCAAGCCCTGGGAGCTTGTTTGAGACCATAGAGTGCTTTCTTCAATTTTCAAACATAATTATTGTCATGGGTGATGAATCCTTCTGGTTGTTCTATGTATACTTCTTCTTCTATGATTCCATTTAGAAATGCTATTTTTACATCCATTTGGTGAATCTTCCATCTTTTGGATGCTGCAATGACTATGAAGGTTCTTACAGATGTATAGCGAGCAACTGGTGCAAATGTTTCTTCGTAATCAATTCCAGCCTTTTGAGAGAAACCCCTAGCAACAAATCTAGCTTTGTGTTTTTCAATACTGCCATCAGAAGCTTATTTGATTTTGAACAACCATCTAGAGGAAATAACGGTTTTCCCTTCTGGTCTAGGGACTATTTCCCAAACATCATTTTTAATAATAGATTGGTATTCTTCAATCATTACATCTTTCCATGCTTGACATGTTAGGGATTCTTTTACATTAGCTGGTTCTATTTTAGTCAGTTCTGCCATTAGTGCAAGATAACATTTTTTATTCCTTGTTCTTTTATTTGCTTTGGATATCTCATCAGGTTCAACATTTTTTTCCTCAAACATTTTTCTAGCCCATAAGGGTCTTTTCTTGTTGTTAGAAATGTCAACATCTTCAAGATGAGATGAATCAGGTTCAATATTTTCTGTTATGTTCTCTCTTTCATTCTCATTGTTTAGACGAACATTCTCCCTTTGATTCTCAATTTCATCATATTATATAATGTTCTCCCTCTGATTCTCATTTGATCCTCCTTTAGTGGTAATGGAAATCTTTATAGTAGTGTCTTCTTCAAAATTGATGTCTCTACTAACTTCAATGGATTTCTATCTTGGTATATATACCCTTTACCCTTTTGTAGTTTCACTGTAGCCAACAAATATTCCTCTTTTTTTGGAAGGGTCTAGTTTGGTTCTTTTCTCTTTGGGAACATGAATATAAACAGGACATCCAAAGATTCTAAGATGACTTAGATCAAGTTTCTTTCCTGTAAAGGCTTCCTCAAGAATGATATTTTCTAGAATAGAGTGTGGACATATGTTCTGAATATATACAGCAGTGTTCGATGGTTCGACCCAAAATGAAGTGTGTAGATTTTGGTCATGCATCATGGCTTTAGCAGCTTCAATGATAGTTCTATTTTTCCTTTCAACTACTCCATTCTATTATGGATTATAAGGTACTGTATACTCCCTCTTAATCCCAACAGATATACACAACTCTTTAAAATTTTCAAAAATATATTCACCTCCATTATTTGACTTTAGGATCTTTATCTTTCTCCCAGTTTGATTTTCAACTAATGCTTTGAATTCTTTGAATTTGGATAATACTTCATTTGATTCTTTTAGTTTAAGGAAATAAATCCATGTTTTTCTGGAATAATCATCAATGCAGATCACATAGTATGAATAACCTCCTAGTGAGAGAGTCGACATAGGTCCGCATAAGTCAGTGTGAATGAGTTCCAATGTACCTTTTGTTTTATGTTCACTAGAGGGAAAGGATTTTTTTATGTTTTTACCTAGAGCACATCCTTTACAAGTGCTTGAATGATTTTAATTTAACTTTGGGATCCCTATAGTAATATTTTTAAGGGAGGGAAGAGTACTAAACCCGATATGACCTAGTCTTTGATGCCAGAGTTCATTGGTATTGGATACTTCATGACTTAGAGCTGATTTGATACTATTCCCTACTTTGTATAAGCTTCCATCTCTATATCCTTAGGAAATAACATTTTTAATATTGGAGTTCTTTGTCCATATTAAAACTTTATTTTCTTGGAATGTGACATGATAGCCTTGATCATCTAAGCTAGAGATGGAGACTAGGTTCCTTTTTATACCTGGTAAAAATAGAACATCTTTCAATAGTAGAGTAGTCCCTGATTTCAACTTGATAGAGCAGGTCCCGATTCCTTTTGCCGGATAGGTGGAGTTGTCTCCAATTGTAACTTCTTCGGAGGAATCTTCTTCTAAGGTTTCAAATTGATCTCTAAATCCTGTTATATGTCAAGAAGCTCCACTATCAATTATCCAAGTATTTTTGCTTGAGTTAACTTCACTTGATATTGCTAAGAAGAATAGTGATATTTCTGCTCCTTTTACTTCTACTAATGTCACTTGTATTTTCAGCTTCTCGGGACAATATCTATGTGTATGACCAAACTTATCACATTTTTTATTTTTTATTTTGGAGAAGTCTCATTTGTGAGTTTTATTTGGATTCCCCACATGGTTTGTGTTAGAGTTTCCTTTCTTGTGTTTAAACTTCCTTTTATTGCTTTTGAAGTTTGAGTGGGTGTGAAGAGCTTGAATCTCATTTCCTTTGGTAGGCCTGATTCCTCTTGATATTAATCGAGATTCCTCTTGAGTGCAATCATTCTTTAGTTGATCAAACTTGGGTAGAGATGGACGTCTGATTATACATTGAATTAAAGATTTCCATGTAATAGGTAATCCTCTAAGTGCAATCAGTGTTAGCTCCATCTCATCAACATTATTTCCAATGGTGCATAGTTGATCCCTTAGTTCTGAAATCTGAAGAAAGTAAGATGTAATTGTTTCACCTTTGTTCATTTTGAGATTTAGCAGTTGTTGTTTGAGAGTAAGCAATCTGCTTGTATTGTTAATCTAAAATGTCTCTTGGATAGTCTTGAAAACTTCATAGGCGGTTTTCAGTCTTGCTATGGAGGGGAGAATATGGTTTTTAACAACATCGATTATAATTTTCTTTTCTTTATTGTTACGTATTTTCCAAGTTGCTTTTTCAGGTTCTTCCTCAGGCATTCTTGTGTTTTCTTCAACATAAGAATCCAATTGTAGTTCTTGTAGTAGAGTAAGGATTCAAATTTTCCATGAGAAGAAGTTAGATGCACCTTCAAGTCTGTCTTCTACTTTGATACTGTTGGCCATTTTAATTTCTCCTCCTTTTTTATAGATAATCATAATATAATTTAAGCTTTAATGAATTTTTCTTCTATTGAGGCTCTGATAAGAATTTTAAGATCTTGATAGAGAAAATTTGTTTATTACAGTATTATATTATGTTATTTTATATATATATATATATATATATATATATATATATATATATATATATATATATATATATATATATATATATATATATATATATATATATATATATATATATTGTTGTGTGTTGCAGAGGAGAAGACAATGCCATGGTGATTGGTTTCTTTCCTCTTCAACACATGATATTATAAATATGGCTCATAGAAACTAAGTGAATAGACATGATTCTACGTGGTTGAGGCCACGTAGAGCCATGTCTGTTCACGTACATGTCTTAATGTGAAGCGGCATGTATATAATGGTTGCAGCAGTGGTTATGCTAACTATCGATTGATAGTTAATGTAACATATGTGTATACGTTACGTTAACTATCCACCGATAGTTACGTAACATTAACTGTATTATCATCAGCTAAGTAACGATAACAATGTGGATCGATTACAATAATTAATACACCCACTCGATAAAGAAGTCGCTGCTGAATTGATAACATTAATTATATATTATATATGATAGAATAATATCAAGGGTAGCATAATCAATTATATCAATCAATTCGATGCTATGGTTTTAACAAAGAAAATGATATTTCCTTCCTTGCCTTTCTCATTTGGAGGGTTCATATTTGAGAGAAGAGGATTCAAAGTGGCACATGCCTTTTTTTTCAATTTTTCGCTTTGATGTTATTAGTCACTAGCAGTATGATCCACTCAACATAATTGGAACAAATATTAGAGAGAATGGGAACTCTACAAGAAAATGCCAACATGAGAGTATGCCATTGATAGAAAAAAAAAACATGGAGTCCTGGGACGAGGCAAAAAAGAGATGGAGAAATATGCCGCTGAAAATAATATTTTAATATAGAATTGTCATCACAAATTATGGCATTGCACAAACAGAAAGGAAAAGTGCAACCCACGACATCGTACAATTTCTACCAGAAAGCTGCTCCACCATCTAGAAAATGTATTCCAAAAGACCTAATGGATGATTGTATGGATGGGAATTGGACTCGAACAAAAAATTTTGATTTTTGGGAAACGAGGAAGAATCTTGGAAAACCAAAGACCTCTACAAATCTTTATGACATGGAAGAGGATAAAATATTTAGCAAATTTTGGAATAAGGAGCATCCAACTGAAGCATATCATGACAATGATGATTGTCCAAATAATGAGTATGAGCAAAATTATGTGAATCCCACATCCACTAATGTATATTCAATTAGTAGAGGATTTGATGTGTCCACAAAAGAAAAATATACCAAAGGGGTAGATATTGTAGAAAAAATGGGCTACCTAGGTTGGGGTGGTCTAGGTCCTAGTGGACAAGGGCCTTGGTCTCCACCTGACCCACTAGTTCCACCAAAATATGGTGAGAAACTAGGCCTTGGAGTTGAATCATCAGATTCATAAAAAAAAATACTACTCAGTTAATTTCATTTGTTCCAGCTTCAAATCCAATTCCACCTATTTGAAGCACTCAGATTCAATCTGAATCAACTGCCACTCCCACATGTGTGGATATCATGGGTAGAACTAGTGGTCCAAAAAGGACATTACAGGTGGACATGGGATCAAAAGATTCTAGAGATCAATGTAGTGTAAAGAAGCAAAAGGCTATGGCAAGTAGTAGTACAACAATGGCAATGGGGACTGTGAGTCCAACAATTGCCACACCTTCATGACAAAACCATTAGAATAGTCCAAAAACTCCACTTGTAATGGGTTAGGGTGTTGCTAATCCTCATGGTGGAATTATGAGAACCACTGGCAACATAGGTGGAAGCTCCCACATCACTGCAAGTGCTATTTCACCTTTCAAACATTCAATTGTGTCAGAAAACCCTGATTTTCATTACAATGATTTTGTAACTAACTTTGAACAATCAAAAAAGAAGAATAGAAAAAATACTAAGACATTGAAGATGGATGCAATTGCTGCAACTTGTGATGCAGAACTTGCATCCAATAGGTTATTTCCCACATATGAGCCAAAGAAAGAAATGATGGAGTTCATGGTCGTTATGCCCCCAACTAGAGATAACAATCCGCTAGAGAGTCAGTTAGATCCATCTGAATTTGAAGTTAGCACCCTCCAAATGGATTTATCCAAAATTAAAAATGTGGACAAGATAAATGTGCCAAAAATGACCAACCAAGTGGTCTACAGTTCAGTGATGAAGTTGGAGAGAGAGAAAGAAAAATTTCAAGGCACAATAGATAAGTTAAAGGCATACCTGACAAATGAAAAGGCAAAGGAAAAAGCAACATAAAATAGGTGCAAAGAATTAGAGAAAAGGATAAAAAATTCATCCTCTAAAGAAGCAATTGGACATCAAGAACATATGGATGCAGAACTGAAAATTCTGAGGGAAAAATTGGTACAAAGCGAAAAAAAACTTGAGGATGAAAAAGTCTCTTCATTAAGTTTATACAAAAGCATTGAGAATGCGGGACATGCAAACAATAACTTAAATAAAGAATTGGAGAATGAGAGAGTAAAAACAAAATAGTGGGAAGAGAAAGCAGACAAAATAAAAAAACATAGTGAACACTAGTTCTCAAAAATGAGAGAAGACATAAAGAAGGCAAATAATACAATTAAAACTTACAAAAATAGCTTGAATGACCAAGTAAATAATGCAGTCAAGAAAATAAAAAAAAAACTTTTGGGAGAAAATAAAGGTGTTTGCTGATAGGTTGTGTGATTGGTTTGAACTGAATGAAAGTCTTAGAGATATTTTTGGGAAGCTGAAAGAGCACATTGAGAAGAACAAAAAGTTTTGTCAGAGATAGAATACTGTAAAGAATATTTTGTAACAAATCAAAACAACTAGTGACGGGCATTTGGAAAGCAAGGGAATTCAGGACCGCGTTGGTGCATCAATAAAGGTGAACTATGTCTTTCAAAAATGTTAGAAACTAATAGAAGGAGAGGAAACTATGGCCTTATTTGGGACAAAGCTCACCAAGATGAATTAAAAAACAACCAAAATGATAACTCTTGGTTTGTCAAGTCCTGGTCCTGATTACTCATAAATGAATTTCATTGGAAGAGAAGCTTACAAAAAAAAGTTGGAGGACACAATGGCATCTAATTTAGGAAAGCTTCCACATGACACAACTGATGAAGGCATTGAAAAGTGCAACAAAACATTGTCAAATTTGAATGCAGTAATGGAAGGATCATTTCTTTCAACTCACTCTTCCAAGTATGGATTATTGATGAGGTTGCATGTCATTTACTATAGCATGACAAATATTGACCTTCCAACTGATGAAGAATGGAGCATACTAAAGAAACTGACATAATCATCTTGATCTCATCAATCATAGTATGTGAAAGTGATGAAGGGTGCTCCCCTTAATACCACAAACACATAATAGAAACAGAGAAACAACAACAATATGCAAGAACAAAAAATTGGCTTCTTATTATCTCCACAAATGTGGAATTACAAACTTTTAGAATTACAATATGCAAAGCCACATGGGCATTCCCTTACAATATTATGTAGGACAAAGCCTCGAATCAATACACAGATCTACTACCCAAAACTATCCTAGACAACACTATGGGCCTTCTTTATATAGGCATTTTCCATCGCCCGAGAAGGTTCTAGAAATTTAGCCCTTAGGGCCGACCAAACTTAGAATTATTTTATTTTTCAATTTATTACATCAAAGTTGGCACAAAATAACTTTTGAAACCCGAACAAAATTTTTGAAGGAAAATTATTTTCCACCATTTCAGGTGGCCCGACTTCTGGAGACCATAAGTCATCACTAGTTGACCCGATTGACTATTATAACCCCATTTCGGAAAGGCCACAAAGTGCTCTACAGACTCGAATAGTGCAAGCACTTGTCACCCAAATTTTTGACCTCATCTGGGCCCTCTAAAGCCTTCAAAAATGAGTTCAAAGTTTTTTTACCCTGTTGCCAATACCGAAAATCTTGAATATCTTCAAAACTAGACCTGATCTAGCCATGAAACTTTACTGGCAGGCTGATATGACTGAGATGAACCTCCACATGTAAAATCAGAATATTTTGAGATCGTATGACCAACTTACTAAAAACAACAAGTTTCCATAAATAGCAGCTTTGCACAAGATAGCCCTTATTGAATACAAAAATACAAATATTTTTGGGTGATGCAAGATTGCTCTTACACCTAGGATGCTCCTGCATCAGAAAGTACTTTCAGTTTCAATAATCTCTATATTTTTTTCTAATTTATTGAATTGAGTTTAAAGTAACAAGTTTGAACTTTGTTTTTTGAACAGGATCAATGTTGCAAATGCTATTGCCAATGCTAATTTACTAAACCGGCTTGTCAAATGAAGAAATGTACAGTTGTAGAGATGTTGTAGTTGTCTTACTAATTTTTATTTTGAGACTTCACATTAAGAAAATCTACCTGAAGCTGTTGTTTCTCCCTTGTTTCTATAAAAGGGAATTCAGGGTCATTGGCTTAGGGTAATGAAATTGAAATTGGGCAATGTGCCAATGGGTATTGAGTCATTGACTTTTGTAAACAGAATCACAGAGTTGTGTTCTTACTAATATTAATGAATGAATTTTTACATTTTATCATATTTGTAATTAAATCAATGAGAATCAATATTTCTAAGAATTGTAACATATAAATTGATATGTTGTCAAAAAAAATAATGAAAAATATACAAGAATTGTACCATATGGTTGAATAATTCAAATGAAAACCATTATTAATTGTGGAATTCAATCTTGATGACATTATCAACCACATTCATGTTTTTGACATTGGAATATGCTATTATGCATGATTGATGATGAGATACAGAAATTGACAGTAGACTACAGGAAAAAGTATAATAAATACCTAGGACCTGCTACTTCTACAACGGTTCAAGTTGCCACATCATATCATTATCGGGATCCTCAGATTCATCGCCATCAACTTCATAGCTTCCTTGGTTCTTCGATATATTTTCTTCACTCTGCATACCTCCACTTAACTATTGTTCACCACTAGCAATACCAGTACCAGTACAGGAGTCAATGACATCGTTGTCTCTGGCACTCACACTTTGGTTTGAAATATTTCCCAACCCTCTTCTCTGACATTTATTCCTCCACAATTTCATTGCCCTTTCTTAAGGAAAAGTATTAATGACTTCATGCCTAGATGTATAGAGCCTCAAGCAATTTTCCAAATTCTTGTCTAGTTTGTTTCTTAGCTTTGACTTTAGGAATCCCAAAGCACTGAAAACTCTCTCATCCTCCACTGAACCCAATATCATGGTCAGACATAAATCAACAAGCTTGAAAAATTTTGATATTGAATCAATCAACATTTCGCTCTCAGCTAGATTTTTCCAAAGCCTTATTACTGATCCATCTTCGTAGGGTCTCTACATAATATTATATTGTTCCCTCATTGTCAGTGAAAAATGACCTGATTGCTCTCTCAAACGAGAGTCATCTAAAATTCCATTTAGAGTTACTCCATTTAACTCTTTGGTTTTGCAAAAATGATCTATCGAAGTTAGTAGCCTAGTTCAATTTTTTTTCGAATTGTTCATTCTCCAATATTGAGGAAACACAATAGCCATGGATTCAAGTAGTTTGACTGGAGGGAATATTTCTCTAATCTGTGAGGAAAGATCATAGGCAATGTGCTTCAAAAAAGCTATTACAGAATCAATAATCTTGGTAAAGTCTTCCCTTTTAACACTTGATACTCGCTTCCTGGGGTTCTTTCTTGGTTCCTCGGACTCAATCTTGGCAAAGTAGTGCATTGGTATCTCAACTCCATGAAATTTTGCACATAACTCCCTGTTTGTAGTACCCAGCCATAGTTTGCTTTCATTTTTTAGTGCCATACTCTTTTAGGCCACATTTCATGTGTGCAGATATTATTATTTCAATGGATGTTGATGATTTGGATTATAATTATTTTATGTTGCCATGTGATATTTTATGTTTTATTTGTTTTATGATGTACTTAGCCCATACTTGTATGTGTATGGTGATTATGTGTATGTACTTGTTTGATGTGTTTGTGTGGTAGAGGACGAAGACGTAGTTACTTGTATATATATATATATATATATATATGTACGTACATGCTTCGTCTTATGATGATAGGTTTGTAGGTACAGGGCATTGTCTTCCCTAAATTGGCTAAAGTGTGCGTGCCCATAAATATTCATCTCAATGGTAAAGAGGGGAGTTCATAGTCAAACCCAAAACCCTAACCCAAACCTATTTGTCCTAAGATTGGATAAGTATCTGATGACTACCTTACTTGGATTTGTCTAGATGACATGGATTCGTGGATCCCTTCCTTGAGTATGTTTGGTTTATTTGTTGATCTCAGTTGTTTGTGTGTGATTTTTCTATAGTTGTGGAATTTAATATTATAGTTGAAAAATAATATTAATTTTAATACCTATGCTTATGTGAGGATAATTAATTAAAGATCAAATATTTAAATATTTGGATTTAATTAATTAATTGTTTGAAATTAGAATTGATTATGTTTCATTAAATAATTAAATATTTAATTGCATGATTTAATTGTGCTTTAGTGTTTAATTTATTTAATGTAAATTTTATTATTTACATGTGCTTTAATTGAGTTAAATGAAAATTATTTTCAAAATAATAACAACTTGTTTTCAAAAGTCAAAGTTGAGTTGTGCAAAATAAAGTTATTTAATTTATTAATTAGGATTTTCTTTCAAATTGGAAATTGGAGTTTGATTAGGAGTTAACTGTTGAGTCATCTCTAGGGTTTGCATGAAAGGGGGAATTGGATCCCTAATAGGGGGAAAGGCATTTATTTGGAGTTTACACACACAAGATTTTGAGAATTTGTGAAGAGAGCTTGGTTTTGGACTTTGAGAATTCTTGGGTGTTTTGTGTTGCTTGAAAATTTGTGAAAAATGTTGTGCATCTGGATCTTGGCTTGCATTCTTCGTGGTTTCAGATCTGCAGGATTGAGTTCTTAATTTGAAGGATTTGGAATTTTCTTCTTCTCAAAGGCTTCCATTTTCATTTCTTGCATTGGATTTGAGGTAGGGTTTGAGAAACCTCTTTGTAAATTTGTCTGTGCAATTTTCAGTAATTTACTATGTATGGATAGATTTATTTGCTTACAATCTGTATTTGATTATGTCTGTAATTTTAGGTATTAGAAAACCCTTAGATCTTTAATTTTGTGATTTTATTCAGACTTGGCACAGTAGGGTTATGCTGTCCAATTTTTTTGAGAAAATTCTTCCTAAAACTCTTAGAAAATGAAAAAATTAATATGGGCTATAGTGTAATCTATTGAGCTATTAAATTAAATAAATGGGTTTGTGAGAAAAACCCAATTTGAGTAGAAAAATAACATTCTAGGGAAAAAAAAAATGCTCTGTTAAAAAATTATAGTAAAAAATATTTACCAGGAAAAGACAAAAAAATTGCATTGGCCAAAGAAAAAGACAATTTTTATGTATTGAACAAAAATACAATAACAATTAAATATCAAGAGGAAAAGACAAAATTGGTTGTAAAAAAAAATAGTGAACCTTGATATTTCCGTTTTCAGAAATTTGGCTTTATAAAAAAAAAAAAAAACTTTGTTTAAAACAAATATAATCATTGATTGGTTATAAATAAAATTGTTTATTTAAAAAAAAAATATAAAAAAAATATAAAAAGGGATTTAGTGGGGCGGGGGCCACCACCCTCTACCCCACGGTACCTACAGTACCGTGCGAAGGAATCTGTAGCACAGTACCCATGTTGCAGACCCCTACGCACAAGGCCGTAGACACGGCGCTGCAGCCGCCTTGTGGGTGCAGCCACAATGGCCCCCACAAAATAAAACAAATTTTTTATTATTGTTTTTTTATTTAATAATTTTGTTAATAGGTTTTTTTTAATATATGTTAATTTTATTATTTTATAATAAAGTTTAATTAATAGTTTTAAGTTGATTTTTATTAAAAAAATTATTAATTAATGCTCTTTGGTTTATATGAGCATGAACAAGTTTAGTTAGGTTTGTTTATTTAATTTAACATATAATTTATTATTTAATTTAAGTAAATTTTAAATTATTTAATTTATTTTTAGGAACCAAACCTTTAATTTGTTTTAGACTTAGATTTTGTACCAAATTTTAGAATTAGTTATTTAATTTACATTAGATTTAAATTATTTAATTTATTTTAGAATCAAATTGTAAAGTTAATTTAGACTTAGGTTATCTAATTAATGTTTCTTTAATTATATAATTTAATCTAGATTAATTATGAATGTGGTGTAAATGTTGTTTAGATGTGTTCTATTAAATGCATGATTTGATTATTTTCAAATGACTTAAATGCATAATTAGAAACTAGATGTGCATATTTACACTGAAATTGGCTGTTTATGTCAATATTTTTTGTTCTTCCTGGGTGTTGTGTTTCTTCTGCATTATGGGTATTAGATGGCCTAGGGAAGTACATAGGCTGGGGTTTTGTTTTCTATGAACATGTTTACTACTTTTTTTATGGCGTGAGTGTGATGTGAATGTGTACTCCGATTATCATCCCTGACTTGATCATATGGGCTCATACTACCTTGTATTCTGTTTTGGTGTCTTTGTAATCATTTCTAGTTCTTGTGTATGAAACTGGATCTGGGATTACTTGGTTGTATACTTGTTTAGATCTAGGTGAGATCTGTGAGCCTAGGGTAGTTTATCTAGATATGTAGTAGGGGGCGGCTTGTAATAAGCGTCAGGGCCCACAAGTGGCTGCCAGGATCACTTATTGTAAGTATATGTAATCAAGTGATAACCTAATAAAATTATGGGAAATTAAATGAACTTAATAAGATATGTTCCTCGCCCATGCTTGAGTGCTAGTACAGACTAAGATGGGATTGGAGATGATGCTTGTCGCCTTGAGAGGTGTGTTTAGCATAGTTAATAGCTTTGTCTGAAGGAGAGGTCATCGATCCGTGTATGGTCACTTGAGTGTCGTGATCCAGAGTGATTACCAAGATGAGACTCAAGGTTTAGACGTACATGATGATACCTTCCAATGCATAGTCTAGCTATTCTACATGTGTCGGATGCCTCTGGATTAGTGAGTTTTACCTATCACTATATTTTGTTCACCTTGAGTTAGAGTGCTTTCAAGATCCTTCTGCTTAGTGTTTTATCCTTGCTTTGGTATTGATTATCCGATTGGGGTTTGTTGTTATCTCCTCAGCACAGTGGGGTAGGCCTTTATGGTTCTACATGGATGGGTGGTAGTGATTATTTACCATTTGAGATTCGACGTCCTGGTGCCGGTGCTTGATGGTGATTCTACAGTTGGATTCCTTATGATGATTCATTGATGTTTCTTTTCTTATCTTCATTATTTGTAATCCTATATTAGAGTATCACATGTGATACCTAATCTGGACATTGTATTAGTATTGTTAGAGTGATTACCACATACCCTGTGGTGCAGGAGCACCTAGGCTAACCTCCATTATTTATGTCATTTTTGGATTCTTTCTGACATTAGCCAAGTCAGAGGGTTGTGTGTTTGATTTTGACCTTAGAAGGTCATTGAAAATGTGGACTAGGTGAGTTAGTGATAGTGCTAAGGTCACCAATTAGTCATTGTTAGTTGATTTTTTATTAAACTTAGGCTTAGAAGCTTAGAGATGGATTTGAGTTATTAATGTGTTCTAAACACATGAATGATGTAAGAAAGATGCCTTGAGGCCATAAATGAAGTTGGTTCATCGAGACATAGAGGTTAGAGGTCCTAAAAGTTAGGATGGTGGCATGAAGGCAAAGATGCCAAATGTTGTTAAAAAGTTGTCATGACAACATTTGCAATAAAGGCAAATGTTGCATGCAACTCGACAACATTGGATCCCCTCAAAGGTAGGAGTGGGAGATTAACCAAAAATGCCTAAAAACATGGAGAATGTAATCTAAGACCATCTTAGGCTCAGATTTTGAGGTAGACATCATTGTTACAAGATTTTGAATAGTGAATATAGCTCTGCAACTCTGTTTTGAGAGGAACCTGAGCTTCTCTATGTGACAGTGTTATTTTGTGGATTGAAAGATTTGAGTTGGTGGTGGATTTGTATTTTTGAGTTAGTTTTAAGTGTTTTTCATTTAGTAAGAAAGTTGATTTGAGTTAGTCTAAAGTCTTGAATAAATTGTTTTAGTTTTAGGGAGTTTCTTGGATTTGTCCTGACTAGTTTGTCATTTCATGGCTACCCCATGAAATCTAGCCATGGGATATTCCTAAGGGTAGATGAATATGTTAGGGGAGCCATTGGTCTATACATATCTAGAGTTAGGAGTCATGAGGAGTTGGATTGCTATTTTTAATACCAAGCCTTAGGCGAGCAGACAGTGCCCAGTTAGAGGTTTGAAGGTGAAGATTTGAATATTTCTTGTAGGGAATGAAAGTATAGTAAAGGGAAAGTATAGTTCCAGGTGTGATATGATCAAATCATGTCATATTAGAATATTTGTGAACTCACCAATCCATTTGGTTGAGGTTTGATCAAGAAACCTGTAGGTCCTACAAATTAGGCCTTTTAGCCCTATTAGACCTAGATTATAGGAAGCTTGTGTACGGAGGCCATGAGGTTCTAAAATTAGCAGAATATTTTGTAAAATAAAAAAGGATATCCAAATCCCTAATTATTTTAGTGAGTGTTTTGAGAAGTTTTGGCAAGAATTGGTAAAAGGTCTCTGCAAAAGGCTACAAGGAATTAGGCCTGATTAGGCCTCCTCAAAGCTAAATCCTAGACCCGATTGAAAAGGGCTTGAAGATCTTTCAAAATGGATCCAAATGGAATTTTTCCAACATGTTTTGCATCCCTAAAATTATATTGAATGGTTGTGTGGAGATTTCACTTAGATCCTTCTAAGTGTAGGAGAAGAAGTGAAGTAACTAAAGGGTGTTAGTCCTTCAAGGTGAAGCATAAGAAGTGAGACTCTTGGAGAAGAGTTGGATTAGGTCTTAGTTAATAATATAAGCCTAATAAGGACCTATAGGACATTAGGATGCTTGAAGAAGAAAAATAAAGTCTTCTTAGCAAAGTGTGCAAGCAAACCTAGAAGCACTTACATCATATTGGTATCAGAGCCTGTTTTGATCAGGCTTGCAGTTGATGTTGCAACCTACTAAATTAGTAGGAGAGAATAATTCAATGGGATTAGTGGAAGATAAAACCATGGTGACTAATGCTGAGTTAGCCAAGAAGGAAAAAGACCAAGAAGAGGATAATAGGTTGCTAAGAGAAAGATTGTCTCAAATGGAGCAACTCTTGGGTGAAGTCCAAGACAAAGTTGATAAGGTGAAAGATAAGATAGATCAGAAGGAAGAAAAAGAAGCAAGGGAAATGGAATTGGAATTGGAGGAGGAAGCTCTAACCCCTGACCCTGTTCTTCCTGAAGAACCCTTCTTGAAGGCACTAAAGGCCTTAAGTGGCAAAGCTTTGGAGGGTGTACCACTATTCAATGGACAAATGGATCTAGATTCAGTCATGGATTGGATTGACAACATAGAGAATCAATTTGAATGTGATGGTATCTCAGAGGCCCAAAAAGTAATGGTGGCCAAATCAAGGTTGAGAGGTTCAACACTCACATGGTGGAAGTTTGTGCAAACTGAAAGAGAAAAAGAAGGAAAGGGTCCTATAGTTACATGGAAGGGCATGGTAACTAAGGTGAAGCAGACCTACCTACTTGATGATTATGAAGTTTAGTTACATAGGAGGAGACACAATCTTAGATAAAAATATTTGGATGTCCAAGCATACATCGAAGAGTTCCAAAAGTTGTGCTTAAGATCAAAAGTGGTTGAGGATGAAAGCATCAAGCTAGATAGGTATTTGAATGGTCTCAAATGGTCTATTCAAGAAGACATGAGTCTTGTGAACTTCAAAAATATCCTCCAATGTTATCAAATGGCCTTGAAGATAGAGGAGAAAGGTAAAAGAAAGCAAGAACAAACCTCCAAAGGAAGAGGTAAAGGAAGAGATAGTAGAGGACAAAGAGGTGGATATGGTGGAAGGAGTTCAGAATCAAGGGCTCAAGGAGAAGTCAAGTACACTAAGAAACAAGAAGGAAGCTCTAGTAGAGGTGGTAGAGGAAGGAGCTCTAATTTTAAAGGAAGAAGTGGTGGACAAGGAAGAGGCAATTATTTTGCCAATATGAAATGTTATCATTGCAATCAAATGGGACACCCTGCCTATAGGTGTCTAGAGAAGGGTAGTACTTCTCAAGGAGGTGATAAGAGAACTAATTTAGTTCATGAGGAGACAAATGCAATAGAGAAACATTCTAAAGTATCACTGACATCAGAAGAAGGTGAGAACCTCATGATGAGGAGAACTTTGATCAAGGAGCCGGTTAAAGAAGAACCAAGCCAAAGAAGGTCCTTATTTAGGATAAAGTATAAGATGATGGGGAAAGTGTGTAGAGTCATCATTGACTCAGGGTCTATTGAAAATATTGTGTCAGAGGATGCAGTCAGCAAGCTAAGTGTTAAAAGGATACCCCACACTAATCCTTACAAGGTCACATGGCTGAATAAAGGCCAACATGTGTTAGTAAATGAGCAAGCTTGGGTGGAGTTGTCAATTGGAAGGTATAAGGAAAAAAATTTGTGTGATGTGTTACCTATGGATGCATGTCACTTGCTCCTAGGTAGACCATGGCAATTTGACTGCCAAGCTATGCATGATGGAGTGAATAACTCCTATTCTTTTAAGGACAATGTGACTTTAAAAATTCAGTCACTGTTAGAGGATGTAGAGGTGAAGACAACAGGTCCTAATGTGCTCATGGTTGCTGAAAAAGAGTTCTTAGAGGCCATGGAAGAAAGTGAAGGAGTTGGATTTGCATTAGTGTTAAGACCAAGAGAGGTAGATGAAGGTAAGGCAACCAAGAAGCCAGAGTTACCTAAGGAGTTACAAAGCATGTTGCAGACTTATGAAGGTATAGTAAGTGATGGACAACCATCAACATTACCCCCTAAAAGATCCATAAGTCATAGGATAGACTTGATACCAGGAGCTACCCTACCTAATAAGGTAGCCTACAAGATGAACCCTCAACAAAATGAGGAAATTGCTAAACAAATACAAGAACTCCTAAACCAAGGTCTCATTAGAAAGAGTATTAGTCCATGTGTCATACCCACTATCCTAGCACCTAAGAAAGGAGGAACTTGGAGGCTTTGTACTAATTCAAGGGCTATTAATAGGATGACCATTAGGTATAGGTTCCCTATCCAAAGGATTGAAGACCTAATGGATTGTATAGGTGAAGCTAAGTACTATAGAAAGATAGACTTGAAGAGTGGCTATCAACAAATTAGGATACATGAAGGAGATGAGTGGAAAATAACCTTCAAAACCAATGAAGGTTTGTATGAATGGCTTGTCATGCCATTTGGACTATCTAATGCCCCCTCCACATTCACAAGACTCATGAATGAAGTCCTCAAAGACTACATTGGAAAATTTGTAGTGGTATATCTTGATGATATACTGATTTATAGCAAGGCAAAAGGTGAGTGTCTTCAACACCTAGAGATTGTTTTCAAGAAGCTGCATGATGAGAAGTTGATGATCAACTTGGAGAAGTGTGAGTTCATCAAGACAGAACTAGTATACCTTGGATTTATTCTATCACATGGAAATCTGAAAATGGACAAGAGTAAAGTGGAAGCCATCATAAATTGGCCTACTCCAAGGACAACAATAGAGGTAAGAATTTTCATGGCCTTGCTCAATACTATAGGAAATTCATAAGGCAGTTTAGTGCTATTTGTGCTCCTATGTTGGACACCATTAAAGGAGGCATGAAGACTAAGTTTGTATGGAATGAGCAAGCTAACAAAAGCTTTGAGTTGTTGAAGGAAAAGATTGCTACCCAACCTGTTTTAGTCTTGCCAAGATTTGAGAAGCTATTCACCATAGAGTGTGATGCTAGCAATGTGGCTATTGGCTATTGGAGTTATTTTAAGCCAAGAGGGTAGACCAGTGGCTTTTCATTCAGAGAAGTTGAGTGAAGCTAAGAAGAAGTATTCTTCTTATGACATTGAAATGTATGCATTAGTTCAGGCCTTAAGGAAATGAAGGCACTATTTGCTTCCCAAGGAGTTCATAGTCTATTTAGACAACCGAGCACTAAGTTTCTTAAACTCTCAAGAGAAATTGAGTCACAAGCACATGAAGTGGGTTGAATACCTGCAAGCTTACACTTTTAATATCAAGCACAAGAAAGGAGTACTCAACAAGGTGGAAGATGCCTTGAGTAGAAGAGCTCTCACTATCCAAGAGATTTTGTTGAAGAGCATGGGGATAGATCACTTCAAAGATCTATATGATGAGGATGAAGATTTTGTAGATATTTACAAGGTATGTGCTAAATACAAGAATCATTTCCATAGAAAATATGCTGAATATACTTTGCAAAGTGATATCTTATTTAAGGGAAATCAATTATGTGTCCCTAGAGGCTCTATTGGAGAGAATTTGATTCAGGAAAAGCACAATGGTGCATTGAGTGGTCACTTTGGGATCACTTTGGTGCAAGCTTACACTTTTAATATCAAGCACAAGAAAGGAGTACTCAACAAGGTGGAAGATGCCTTGAGTAGAAGAGCTCTCATTATCCAAGAGATTCAGTTGAATAGCATGGGGATAGATCACTTCAAAGATCTATATGCTGAGGATG
Organism: Chamaecyparis obtusa; assembly: GCA_027943335.1. Lineage (NCBI taxonomy): Eukaryota > Viridiplantae > Streptophyta > Pinopsida > Cupressales > Cupressaceae > Chamaecyparis > Chamaecyparis obtusa. Next base: position 1,839,600 of record BSBK01006156.1, on the reverse strand, counting down.
AATATTTTGCAGATATTTACAAGGTATGTGCTGAATACAAGAATCATTTCCATAGCAAATATACTGAATATACTTTGCAAAGTGATCTTTTATTTAAGGGCAATCGGTTATGTGTCCCTAGAGGCTCTATTAGAGAAAATTTGATTCAGGAAAAGCACAATGGTGCATTGAGTGGTCACTTTGGTGCAAGCTTACACTTTTAATATCAAGCACAAGAAAGGAGTACTCAACAAGGTGAAAGATGCCTTGAGTAGAAGAGCTCTCACTATCCAAGAGATTCAGTGGAAGAGCATGGGGATAGATCACTTCAAAGATCTATATGTTGAGGATGAAGATTTTGCAAATATTTACAAGGTATGTGCTGAATACAAGAATCATTTCCATAGCAAATATGCTGAATATACTTTGCAAAGTGATCTCTTATTTAAGGGCAATCAGTTATGTGTCCCTAGAGGCTCTATTAGAGAGAATTTGATTCGGGAAAAGTACAATGGTGCATTGAGTGGTCACTTTGGGATCACTAAGACTCAAGAACTTGTTCAACGATTCTACTATTGGCCAATAATGAACCTTGATGTTAGAAGGTATGTTGAAGGTTACATAGTGTGTCAAAAGGCCAAAGGAACCTCTTCAAATGAAGGCATATATCAACCATTACCTATTCCCATTAGGCCATGGGAATGCTTGAGCATGGATTTTGTAGTTGGGTTACCCAAGACAAGACAAGGTATGGATAGTGTTTATGTAGTTGTGGACAGATTCAGAAAGATGGCTCAATTTGTGCCATGCAAGAAAACTAATGATACCAATGAAATAACCTCTCTTTTCTTCAAAGAGATAGTAAGAATACATGGGTTACCTATGAGCATAGTGTCAGATAGAGACACCAAGTTTATGAGTCATTTTTGGAAGAATCTTTGGCAGATATTGGGCACTAATTTATCATTTGGATCTGCATACCATCCTCAAACTGATGGTCAGACAGAAGTTGTAAATAGAAGCCTTGGAAATCTATTAAGGTGCTTGACCAAAGAATATGGTCAACAATGGGATCAATTAATTGGACAAGCTGAGTATGCATATAATGATACTATAAACAGATCAACAGGGAAGAGCCCCTTTGAAATAGTATATGGTCTACATCCTAGAGGAGTCTATGAACTAAGAGACTTAAAGGATGGAGTGAAGGGAAGTGGATATGCTAATGACTTTGCTTATGCAATGTAGGAGATTCATGACACAGTCATGAAGACTTTGACAGAGAATACTATGAAGCTTAAGACTAAGGTTAATGAGAGTAGAAGAGAAATTCAGTTCAATGTGGGAGACTTGGTGATGGTGCATCTAAACAAGTCTAGATACAGAAGGGAGTCCCACACAAGCTACAAATGAGGAGGATAGGTCCCTGTCCTATCTTGGAAAGGTATGGGAACAATGCTTATAAAGTGGAGCTACCGGAGGATAGTGGATTATCCCTTGTCTTCAATGTTGCAGACCTGGTTCCTTACAAAGGAACACCACCTGATTTAGATCAAACCCTTAGTGAAGCAATCCAAGATGTGGAAGATCTCAAACTACCTTCTACAACAGTCAAGAAGGCTAACAGTATACTAGATACTAGAGTCTACAAGAAGACTAGAACCAAGGAGTACAAAGAACACTTGATCAAGTGGCATGGTCAATCTGATGCTGATGTAGTGTGGAACAAGGAAGCTAAGTTTAAAAAGATGGGAGTCGATCCTACCTTACTCAATCCAAGGGTGGATTGAACTTTTTTATTTAGGGGAGGATGGTGCAGGAGCACCTAGGCTAACCTCCATTGTTTATGTCATTTTTGGCTTGTATCTAACATTAGCCAAGTCAGAGGGTTGTGTGTTTGATTTGGACCTTAGAAGGTCATTGAAAATGTGGACTAGGTGAGTTAGTGATAGTGCTAAGGTCACCAATTAGTCATTGTTAGTTATTTTATATTAAACTTAGGCTTAGCAGCTTAGAGATGGATTTGAGTTATTAATGTGTTCTAAACACATGAATGATGTAAGAAAGATGCCTTGAGGCCATAAATGAAGTTGGTTCATTAAGATATATAGGTTAGAGGTCCTAAAAGTTAGGATGGTGGCATGAAGGCAAAGATGCCAAATGTTGTTAAAAAGTTGTCATGACAACATTTGCAATAAAGGCAAATGTTGCATGCAATTCGACAACATTGGATCCCCTCAAAGGTAGGAGTGGGAGATTAAAAAAAAAGGCCTAAAAAAATGGAGAATGGAATCTAAGACCATCTCAAGCTCAGATTTCGAGGTAGACATCATTGTAACAAGATTTTGAATAGTGAATATAGCTCTGCAACTTTGTTTTGAGAGGAACCCGAGCTTCTCTGTGTGACAGTGTTATTTTGTGGATTGAAAGATTTGAGTTGGTGGTGGATTTGTATTTTTGAGTTAGTTTTAAGTGTTTTTCATTTAGTAAGCAAGTTGATTTGAGTTAGTCTAAGGTCTTGAATAAATTGTTTTAGTTTTAGGGAGTTTCCTGGTCCTGTCCTGACCAGTTTGTCATTTCATGGCTCCCCGATGAAATCTAGCCATGGGATCTTCCTAAGGGTAGATGAATATGTTAGGTGAGCCATTGGTATATACATATCTATAGTTAGGAGTTAGGAGGAGTTGGATTGCTATTTTTAATACCAAGCCCTAGGTGAGCAGACAGTGCACGGTTAGAGGTTTGAAGGTGAATATTTGAATATTTCTTGCAGGGAATGAAAGTACAATATGGGGAAAGTATAGTTCCAGGTGTGATATGATCAAATCATGTCATATTATAATATTTTTGAACTCACCAATCCATTTGGTTGAGGTTTGATCAAGAAACCAGTAAGGTCCTACAAATTAGGCCTTTTAGCCCTATTAGACCTAAATTATAGGAAGCCTGTGTACGGAGGCCATGAGGTTCTAAAACTAGCAGAATATTTTGTAAAATCCAAAAGGGTATCAAAATCCCTAATTATTTTAGTGAGTGTTTTGAGAAGTTTTGGCAAGAATTGGTAAAAGGTCTCTGCAAAAAACTATAAGGAATTAGGCCTCCTCAAAGCTAAATCCTAGACCCGATTGAAAAGGGCTTGAATATCCTTCAAAATGGATCCAAATGGAATCAAATGGAATGTTTCCAACATGTTTGGAATCCCTTCAATGAAATTGAATGGTTGTGTGGAGATTGCACTTAGATCCTTCTAAGTGTAGGAGAATAAGTGAAGTAACTAAAGGGTGTTAGTCCTTCAAGGTGAAGCACAAGAAGTGAGACTCTTGGAGAAGAGTTGGATTAGGTCTTAGTTAATAATCTAAGCCTAATAAGGACCTAGAGGAGATTAGGATCCTTGAAGAAGACAAAGAAAGTCTTCTTAGCAAAGTGTGCAAGCAAGCCTAGAAGCACTTACATCACCCTGCGACATGTGCAGTGGATGTGAGTTTATGCAGATATGATGGATGTCCATGAGGATTGTAATTTATTGAGGTATGATGTTATTGTAGTATTTAAGATATGGAATCTTTTGTTGATGTTATTTTAGTTGTGTTATGTTCTTAAGTAATTCTACGTCATGGGACCCTCAAGTTTTGTAATCTGTGATGGTTGTTGTAATAAAGTGAGTAAATGGTAATTGCTTCTGCACTGATGTTTATCTTGTATGTTAACTTTAGAAAAATAATTATTCACAAAACTTAGTAGCATGTGTTAGGTTAATCTCTCTGGGGTTCCTTGGCGGGGCGTTACACCGTTTGCACTGATTTTTAAAAGGTTATCAGGATTTTCCAAATATGTGATTTTCTGCCAGCTAGAAAATTTTACATCATCACATGATCGATAGAGATTATCAAGCATCATGCATGTCAATTTACATAGTGCAGAATATTCTGCAATATACACAGCTCTTTGCTGGGCCTTTTTCATTATATTTCTCATTTCCTCAAGCATGGGGAGAAAACCTACTAATGTTAAGAGTGTCTCTACATTACTTAACATTTGTAGCAACATAGGAAATTTTAGTAGCCCTGCTTTGTCATGAAATGAGTTAATTAGACCAAGCAATGATTGATATTCTGAAAAAACTTGATGCGTTGGTCCATCCAAAGAGATCCATATGGTATCATTATCCTTAAGAATCTTGTTCCCGTTGGTTAGTCCTTCAACAAAGTGTTGAAATTCCCTTAATCATTTCAAACTTTGACAGAAGTATTGGTAGAGCTCTTTGATTAAAAATTCAATTTTTTGTACTATAGCATGCTTGCTGACAACTCCAAAAGCTAGATTCATTATGTGGGCCATGCAGTGAATGGGAGTAACGTAGGGTGCACAAGAAGATTTTATCTTTGTGCAAAGACCATCCCTATGGCCTTGAATTAATGAAGCTCCATCAAATCCAACACACACCAACCTTTTGGCAATTGTCATGTCATTTATACCTCCATATTCAATTAGAGAACTCTTTACTAGTTCAAATAAATTTTCCACTGTCGCATTATCCTTCATTTTAGCAAAAGTTAGTAGATGAGGTTGGCGAACAAAATTGTGTACAGTATAAACATGCATGCATACCCAGGAAGTATTA